>OU015503.1:27651820-27883917 GCA_907164885.2 Dolomedes plantarius
TTTCTAATATTGTAAAATAGTGTTGTAAATATGAAGGTTCGAAGAGGCTTTTATATTTAGGATCTATTACATATTGCCATAGTTTGTTTAACCATCGTTTTTTAATATTGTATATTTTACATTTTATCCAATTAAATTTTACAGAAGTTTCAGACAACAAATCCCTATTTAGTTCTAAAAAAAGGTTTTTATGTTTTTGTATGTTAAGTTTGTTACTACCATTACCGCGTCGCTGTCTTCGCTTTAAGGAGAATTTTGGATCTACTTGTATTGAGATGTAGTCTTGAGTGTTTATATAGCCTAAAGTATTTTCGTTTTTCGTTTTACCAAAACATGAAGTATTCAGGCCGAAGGGATAAAGTGTGTTAAATTGCGAGATGTGCATACTCTCCCGCCATAAACGAAGTCTATCCTTTGGAACTATATCCAAAATACTAATTTCGATTGATGTAAAACTGTGTGACCTGTAGTGAAGTGTAACATCTCGAAAGAAGGATCTTTTTTATTATTAATGTTGCTTCTATGCAAATTTAGTCTGATGTGTAGTTTATTTGATGTTTGACCTATATAGGCCTGACTACACTCTTTACACTTTAAACAATAGATACAGTTATATACTTTACAAAACACTTTATTACTAGTATTAGTACCCAACTGGTTTTTGTTTGCAAAAGGACAAGTTTTACAGCGTGGATTTGTACATCTTTTGAACCTGAAAGTACGTATATTACGATAATGTGAGTAATAATTAAATTTAAAATTAGGAACACTATTGTCTATTACGGTTTTTTTTGTTAGCACATGTTGTATTTACCACACTAGGAGCTTTAGCAAAAAAAGAAGTAATCAAACCTGGGTTACGGGCTAACGAAGTGTTCAAATCCCCAACATTGACACTCCGGGCATCGGGTGAATGTAATTCAACCGCTTTGCCAGTCGCTTGATACCTTACAGTGTACTTGTTCATGATAAATTAATAGAAAGAAATCTAGCTTCTAATCAAGTCCATGTTCAATAGGCGCAATCCGCAATCAATCCATTCCGTAAGTCTTCTACGTGAAAAAACTACTTTACGAAGATGTAATCTTGACATCACTACAGCAGTACCATTGCTAAACATGTTGTGGATTAATATCAACTTGGCTAATTTTTTAACTAATTTTGTGATTTTTATTTTACTTTTTTATTTTATTATATAGAAAATAAGTTAAAGAAAATTGTATGACGAGCTAGGGAGCGTATATGGACTTAACTCATATGGTGTACCCCAATTAGAATTAAATTATTGCAATAAATTATAGCAATTCCGTCCAAAATGCGCGTAGCTTTTGCAATGTTTAGACAGAGCATATATAACTAAAATATTTAAAGCATGTGTTGCACCAAAACCAATACATTATAAATATAGGCATTAATATGAATATTGTCAATATGCGCTAAGCTGCAATTATTAGACAATACTATATAAGATATAATTAAAACAATAATGATACACCAAGATAAGCTAAAAAAGGAAAGTGAAGTTTTGAAGCAAAAAGTAAATTTTTGAAACAAAAACGGAAATTGATGTATTTAAAAAGACGTGAGGGGGATTAAGACCCCTCTATCCTGGTTAAAAGATCTTTTTACATAGCTAAAACTTTCCCAGCATTCGTCATACATCAATTAGAAAATTTAAAACTTTTCAAAAGGGTTTAAGACAATAAATAGAAAAAGTTAGACATAAAAGTAGAAGTTATATACTATAATAAAATAAAGTGACATAATGTCATAAGATGATCTCTAAAAACTACCTTACTAAAAACAGTAATTAAAAATATAAGAAAAAGCACTGAAAAAGCCACAATACATTGAAAAATTACACTACCATTATAAAACACCACATTTTATAAAACCATTAAATCTTTAAAATTCAAAACAGCAGACAAAAACTCTATAACTCCAAGTCCAAGTGCCCAAGGACATATATTGGACATACAAGGTGTATATATTGTATAGATCATACTCATCGGAAACAATACATTGGTTTTTAGACAGTATTGACACCGCTGATGAAGAAATGCTATCAAAAACCTTATTCATACTTTTCATGTTATTTGTTCCTGGCTGCAAGTAGCTTTAGAGCTATTACTGGTTTTCTCTTTCATCTTATTCTTATTTATATATATATATATATATATATATATATATATATATATATATATATATATTATATATATATATATATGTGTGTGTGTGTGTATATATGTGTGTGTGTGTATATGTATATATGTGTATATATATATATGTATGTATATATATATATATATATATATATATATATATATATATATATATATATATATGTGTGTGTGTGTGTATGTATATATATGTGTGTGTGTGTATATGTATATATGTGTATATATATATATATGTATATATATATATATATATATATATATTTATATATATATATATATATATATATATGTGTGTGTGTGTGTGTATATATATGTGTGTGTGTGTATATGTATATATGTGTATATATATATATGTATGTATATATATATATATATATATATATATGTGTGTGTGTGTGTGTGTGTGCGTACCAGCTGCCAACATGGTATTGTGTTTAGCGTCCTGTGGTTTCACGCAGTGGGCTTGGGGTTCAAATCCCGAATAAGGCTTGGTTGATTTTGTGTCGTCTCCCTCATAGGGAGCAATGTTTGCTCATCTATATGTGTTTCCTATCATAAAGTAGCCAGTAAAATAGCGGTGTCTAACAAAAGGTGAACGTCTAACGATAAGTGCTACAGGAGTAGCACTTATCGAAATAAATATTGATTGAAATAAATATAGATTAACAGGTGAAATGAAATTTGAGAACTCTTTACATGGAAAGCACGAAGATGTGATATTTATGTTAAATGAACATTAATCTTATTTACGGAAGTAAACACTTATAGAACGAGAGAAATAGTACTACTATTCTTTCCGATGGATCTCAAAACTCACAAGGAAGCACAAGTAAAATGAATACACAAGCGCAAATTCTACGTCTGTGAAGTTGGCCCCCCGACATTGAGATATCCAAATTTTGAAAACGGCATTCGTTTGAGCGTCGTTTGAGCGTGTTTGAGCGCCAAAAATTTTCATTTGAGCGCAATTTTTAAAAAAGTTATGAGCATTTCATTTTTTGGCGGGAAAAACACCTAGCCCCCCCCGACATTGAGATATTTAAATTTTGAAAACGGCATTCGTTTGAGCGTCGTTTGAGCGTGTTTGAGCGCCAAAAATTTTCGTTTGAGCGCAATTTTTAAAAAAGTTATGAGCATTTCATTTTTTGGCGGGAAAAACACCTAGCCCCCCCGACATTGAGATATTTAAATTTTGAAAACGGCATTCGTTTGAGCGTCGTTTGAGCGTGTTTGAGCGCCAAAAATTTTCGTTTGAGCGCCATTTTTAAAAGAGTTATGAGCATTTCTTTTTTTTGGCGGGAAAAACACCTACCCCTCCCCTCCCCTCACATTGAGATATTCAGAGAACGGGAAAAACAGCGGCATGAAATTTCGTGTCGGGGAAATGGCGAAAAAAAGGGGGGGGGGAAATTAGGTGTCTGCGAAACGGAAGGGACACCTCCAAATATGGCGGGTCCCATGGATAAGACATTGAAAGAGGCGCCAAAATGAAGCAGAGTAAAAATACGAAATTATCAACAAATAACGATAAAATATAATAGTAACTAATAATAGCAAATAGTTTCAAACTTGTTGATATAGTTTAGGCCTCAGACAACAGTGTTTAATGCATTTATGAAATTTTTCAATACATTCAAAAATCCATTGATTCGTTCTTAATATTTCTTATACTTTAAAAAAGATGAACTTGAAAGAAAGTTTTTGTATCTCTGTCCTGTATATATTTACTTACCTTTTTCTCTTTCCCTTTATATATACCTAAAACTAAATACCCGTGCTTCACAACAGAATACATTACTACCACCAATCATGTAATCGGGTTCCATTAATTTAAATTAACTTCAGTAGTAAAGTGTTGTCATTTCTTTTGAGGAGTTAACCCTATAATTTAATGACGATCCAACATTAAATAAGGGTTTTTAGATTTATATTTATTTCTTAATTTTGGGAGCCTTATGACCCTTCTGGATTTGTTAGCTTTCTTAGTACCTAGGGCCTAAGAGATATTCAAATTTTGAGAACGGCATTCATTTGAGCGTGTTTGAGCGCCAAAAATTTTCGTTTGAGTGCCATTTGTAAAAGAGTTACGAGCATTTTAATTTTTAGCAGGCAAAAACTCCTAGCCCCCCTTCCCCAACATTGAGATATTCGATTTTTGAAAACGGCATTCGTTTGAGCGTGTTTGAGCTATATTTGCTGTCAACATAATCTTAAAATTAGAAACGTTTTAACGATCAACTAACTATTGGAACCATTTGTTTTTAATTACCTGACTTCAATGTGGAATATTTTAATTACCCAGTGGCGTAGCGAGAGGGGGGCAAGGTGGTCTATCATACCCCGGGCGCCACTTGCAGAGGGGCGCCAAATGCAACCTAAGACCATTGGACCCTTTGGTCCCCAAGACCACGAGGGGCGCCAAAAAGGTAATGTGCCCCAGGCGCCTGTTATGCTCGCTACGCCACTGTAATTACCATATTTAACTTTTTACGATAATTCATGATATGCAACTTATGCAAACTCTTAATAATTCTATTATAATGTTAATCTTTTGCTCCGTTCTATACGAGAAACAAAACATTTTATTTATTGTATATTATAATTCTGAAATTGGGATTCTTAATGCAGTTATATTTTATTGTAGTATTCAAGTGTGCATCAAGTTTTATACTTAATTTTTGTAAATACATATTTTGAGTGTCACGGCAATCACAGTTTTATTTTTCTAATCATTTATGTGCGTATAGCACTTTCATAATGTGTTTATAAAGTAGAGATGGTTACGATTATTGTTTTTGTGTTTTAAGCAATTTATTTATGTATATATATTCAGAATTGGTTATGAGGAATTTTGTAAATTGATGCATTTCAGCACTGCTGATAGTCAGTCATTTTTGTTCAAAAGTGGCTAATTTATTTAACATTAATCATCTTCTATCTTAAATTGTAATATTTTTATATTTATATATTTTAGGTAAATAAAGTTAATATTTTGATATTTGTATAGTTTAGATTCATAAATCTAATAGTTCGATATGTATATGTATCGAAGGAAAAAATATAATTTTAAAATCCAAAATATACCATAAGATTTCTGGTCAAACATTGTATAAGATAACTATGTGAGTGCAATCAGTTGCTAAATAAAAATAGTCGATATAAGAAAAGAAATGTATTCAACAGAATATTGCGATAAACTTACCGGCGTTTATATAGTGTTTAGAAAAGGTACAGTTAACTAGACGTCACTGGCACTACATTTATGGTCTGGCAGACAGTTTGACATATCCTTCCTCATTAAAATAATCTTTGCTTTTACCATATTTACAATAATTGTGTTACAGTGTTAGAAAGTTGTAAAAGTTCAAATTATGGAAGTGCATCAAGCAATTGCATTACGTAGTTGAAAGTAATTTACAGCTGACAGAATTCTTGCCGTAATTTTACTGCTCCTATATTTTTCTTGATGTATTTATTGGAATTTGAAGATTTAAAGAGTCCTTGGGTAGCGTTTTTCATTCTCTATATAAAAAATACTTTTAGCCCGGACACCCTGTATATAAAATCCAAATACCACTCACTCACTGATCACCGTATCTCTCGAACCATGAGTTCTAGGAAGTTGAAAATTTGTATAGTGGATGCACTTCCGCTCTCCCTAACAATAACATTTAAGAAATATTTTTTAAAAAATCTACACTTTTAGTATGTGAAAAGGGACCCTCAAAATTAAACACGGACTGACTGATCACTGTATCTCTGGAACCATAAGACCTAAGAAGCTGAAATTTTGCATAGTGGCTCATCTAAAGCCCTAGGTACTAAGAAAGCTAAAAAATCCAGAAGGGCCATAAGGCCCCCAAAATTAGGAAATAAATATAAATCTAAAAACCCTTATTTAATGTTGGATCGTCATTAAATTATATGGTTAACTCCTCAAAAGAAATGACAACACTTTACTACTGAAGTTAATTTAAATTAATGGAACCCGATTACTTGATTGGTGGTAGTAATGTATTCTGTTGTGAAGCACGGGTATTTAGTTTTAGGTATATATATAGGGAAAAAGAAAAAGGTAAGTAAATATATACAGGACAGAGATACGAAAACTTTCTTTCAAGTTCATCTTTTTTAAAGTATAAGAAATATTAAGAACGAATCAATGGATTTTTGAATGTATTGAAAAATTTCATAAATGCATTAAACACTGTTGTCTGAGGCCTAAACTATATCAACAAGTTTGAAACTATTTGCTATTATTAGTTACTATTATATTTTATCGTTATTTGTTGATAATTTCGTATTTTTACTCTGCTTCATTTTGGCGCCTCTTTCAATGTCTTATCCATGGGACCCGCCATATTTGGAGGTGTCCCTTCCGTTTCGCAGACACCTAATTTCCCCCCCCCCCTTTTTTTCGCCATTTCCCCGACACGAAATTTCATGCTGCTCTGTTTTTCCCGTTCTCTGAATATCTCAATGTGAGGGGAGGGGAGGGGAGGGCTAGGTGTTTTTCCCGCCAAAAAAAGAAATGCTCATAACTCTTTTAAAAATTGCGCTCAAACGAAAATTTTTGGCGCTCAAACACGCTCAAACGACGCTCAAACGAATGCTGTTTTCAAAATTTAAATATCTCAATGTCGGGGGGGCTAGGTGTTTTTCCCGCCAAAAAATGAAATGCTCATAACTTTTTTAAAAATTGCGCTCAAACGAAAATTTTTGGCGCTCAAACACGCTCAAACGACGCTCAAACGAATGCCGTTTTCAAAATTTAACTATCTCAATGTCGGGGGGGCTAGGTGTTTTTCCCGCTAAAAAATGAAATGCTCATAACTTTTTTAAAAATTGCGCTCAAACGAAAATTTTTGGCGCTCAAACACGCTCAAACGACGCTCAAACGAATGCCGTTTTTAAAATTTGGATATCTCAATGTCGGGGGGCCAACTTCACAGACGTGCAAATTCTTTGTGTCATCTCCCTCCTTCAGGTATAGAATTACCGCCCAGCTGGACAGAGAGGGGGAACGTTGAGGGGGAAAGTAGCAATCTTCCCCCACTACCAGTGGAGGCGGAGCTTTTAGCCCAAAACTCCCGTTTTACAGATGGAAATGCAAATTAACTGCTTAGAATACAAATTACCTATTAACACAAAAAATGTAAAAAAAATCTTTAAAAAAAGCCTGAAGTTTCAAGATTTGCGTCTTGTTTTCCAAATTTTCAAATTATTATTAGTTATTTTGTTACAGAGCTTTTTAGCAAGCGATGCCTCTCGTTTTGGAATTTTGAACCTTTAACTTAATTTTAAAAATATTTTGAATAATAATAAAAAAAAATTAGCAAAGCCACGCATTTATTTTGGAAGTCTACTTTCAGATTCCGAAAACAGAATTCAAAAATATTCATTAGGGAACCCGGTATGCAAAGATTTATTTCCCAATTCATTAACATTGAACCGAACGATCTGCGAGGTCTACTGATGCATCCCCTTAAATGCTTAAAAATGTGAGCATTTTTACCCACTTTAGAAAACAAAAGACGTCATTGAATATTTCCGAAAATTAAAGTTTTACATTAAAAAATCATTTAACATTTGTTTCGCAAAACTTAATGGCATTTGTATATTAGACTAAACAAATTTTGAAGACGTAGTTTCTCATTCGAATATAGTTAAACAATTTCATAAAAATATTAAGAATAGTAAAAACTTGGGTGACTTTTACTTAAATATCTGACAGTTTTAAAGAATATATTATACTTAAATTATATAGTTATATATACAAAAGTATTAATGCTAAACGCCAAAATGAGGAGAAATTTTGAAGTTTTCAGATTTTTACAATCTGTAAAACACAACAGTTCATGCAAAAACAGACATTTACGAGATAAATACCTTTATGAAGAATATCATTCTTTTACTTCGTACCATACAAGTAGTTTGCACCGAATTCTATGTAAAATGTTAATTCTGTGTAAATGTTAATTCTGTGATAATGTAAATTTTCAGTGGTTGAAAAGAACTTTCAAAATCTGCTTGCTTTATTACGGAAGCTATGCCATACGCTCTCTCATTTAAACAACTTTGTCCTAATTTATTACACAATAGGCTCGGTGGGGAGGAGAATGTACATTTACATACTCCTAGGGCATTGCATTCTAACATACATTCGGGGTATCTAGAGATTATGTGTGAAATTTTCTATCAGATTCATCGATAAAAAAATGCTTCTGTGACATTTTAGAATCTCCATCGACCAGATGTATCTTTTCTGAGACAAAAAAACATTCACTGTTTTACATCATAATTGGGAGAAATTTCGTTACGAAAAGGATGAATAAGAAATCAGTTTGAATGCTGTAAAGGAGAAATGGGATCGCCGTAATTAGTTTTAGATTTATGACGATAAAAGGCAGGATTCCGGCGTTGGGGCAGTGTAATGCCATCGTATGAACCAATTTCCACTGAGCAGAGCTTCATGGGGATGCAAGTAACGTTGGTTGCCTCCTCTTCCACGTGGTTGTGGTCCGTAACTGGACTTTCTCCACGCTAATCGGGGTTTAGATTGGTGACCTAGTCTAACAGCATATAGAGTTATTACTAAAGAATTATTATGACCCTCAATTAATTTGAATCTACGGAACTGCCCTCAGCGACTTGCGTTTTTACCCAGTTCCTGCCTTAGGATCGGTCGCGTAATTTTTTAGACTTAATGACGAAAAAAAAATCGGGTGAAGGAATCCGACTTCAACGATGTGTATTTAAAACAATTTAAATATAGCAAAACTCATTGGTTATCTATCTATAGAAACGGAAAGGTTCTATATTTAGCTTCTTTTCAAAATAATTAAAGCAAATTATTTTTAAAATCTAACTTTTACAATTACGAATGGCATGCAAATTCAGACATTATTTTCCTACCAATATCGTGAAATAATATTTCGTAAAAATAACTTTCATTTCGTGAGAGTCACATTCACATCATTGGTACACATGAAGTTTAGCTTTAGAAACTTCATGAAATGGTTTAACTTACACGCTCATCAATTATTTGCAGCATAAATAACTAAAATCAGTTGAAGATATTCGAATTTCAATCCTATGCTATAAAAGAAGAGATACATGTTTTATTTATCATTACAATCTTGCATACCAAAATATAACTGTGAAATTTCGTGCCAAAGAAAGTTATGTTTAAGATTCTGGAACACGGATGAAGAATAGATTTGAAATTTAATTTTTTTAAATATATTCCCGTTAAAGAGTTTGCTTACCGTATAAAAGCATTAACTCGCTATGATATTTTACGCAATAGGACTAGGTTATACATAGCAAAAATATCATAAACATGACTGAAAAATACTGAAAATTTTGGTTAGTAATTCACTATAAAAAGTAACGGAAATTGCCGACTCTGTAACTTTTGTATCGCAACGTACATTTATAAATCAGTCGCAATATGGTATTTAGTTTATCTTAAGGGATAGGGAACCTTAAAAAGAGATAGCTAATGAGACAGATCCGCTCCCAGGCCAACAATATCCCATACGGTGTCGCAGATAGTCAAACGAAGGACTCCACACGAACAACGAGAGAATAAGCGTGTGCTCAAAAGGCGATGCCTGGCAAGAGTAATGGTAAAATTTCCGGGGATGAGACGTTCTCTTGCAGGGAGAAATCACTCGTCACTGAACATATGGAAAAGATGCCAGAGTCCCGATTGCACTGGCCGATGGCAAGATAAGGATTCCACAGAATCTTGAGAGTTAAGAGCCGACTGCTGGGTTTAGAAGCGGAACCTAAAAGGGTTGCCGCCAATTAACGCTCCACATGCCAAGAGCGAAATACGAGACAACTGGTCTGAGAACATCATGGGTACAGTGAGCAATAAAAGGACAAGGAGACGCCATTTTCTCCCCCCCCCACCTTAAAATCACAATGTAAAAATATAAACAAATCAACAGAAGCAAAAAAATTAAAAAGTGAGCATAGACTGCCAAACAAATTACCTTAAAACCTACCCTAGCATTGAAAACATAAATAACTTTTCAATAAAAGATTGCGCAGTTGCTTCATATCCTCATATTGAAAAAGGGCAAATATAACTAAAAATAAATAACGGAGCTAGATAATTATAAGAAGAATGTAGACAAAAACCAAAAAGAAATCAAGCACTCAGGGCTCCACACACCAGAGGCAAGATTCTGTAGTAGTGCCGGAACTAAACCAGAAAACGAGGTAACCGACTGGTCTCGTCATCAGGGAGCCTAACCAAATCAGTTACCTCAAGGGGAACTTTCTGCATAGGATGCAGGTGTAACCAAAAGACATCCCAAGGGCCCCGAGATCCCCATAGAAACAGATATGCCTTTTCATTTTCTCTTGACTATCTGTTATATTATTTTAGAGAAAATCTGGAATCCCGCTGGGTAACATCTTTCACGGATCTATGCAAGACTTTTTCCGATAGGTTTCAGGTTCAGGAGTCTGAGCACACTTGCATGCGAAAACTTATAGAGGCTTACCTGAGACCGGAGGAGAAAGTGGAGGAGTATAGGCCCCGGATTGAGGCTTTATTTCTTAAGGCAACACCGACGAATCTAGGAGGATCGCCCGAGGGAGAAAGAAGTCGGCAAGAAATTCTCACCGGCTCATTTTTAGAAGGGCTTAGACCCCATTTGCGAAGATTAGTTTTGCCTCATAACCCCAAAAATTTCGACGAGGCCGTAACATGCCTTGAGGGAGGAGGAGTTCTATGACCCTAGAGTAGAGAACATGGATAGGGGTGCTCCCAACCCTTTCTGTACTGTATGTGTGGCCCTTGCGACCTCTCAGCTGGAAGCTACGATCAACGCAACAGTTAATGATAGAGAAATTGACTGAGATGGTGGGATTTCTAGGAAAGAAATTAAAGGAGATGAACGAGTGATCAGAGGGAGGTCCGGGTACCTTCTGTCAGGTGCTAGAAGTGTGGTAGAATGGGGCGTGTACAAAAGGGATGCCGATCTGGGGAGAATTCCGAGAACATAAGCAGAAGCCGTGAAAGGGATAGGAAACCTCCTACTGCTTCCCCGGCTCCAAATTGGTCATTTCCGAGGAGTGACGTAGCGAGCATAACTAGCGCCGGCGCACGATACCTTTTTGGCGTCCTTCCGAAAAACATACAGTAGTATAATATATAGAATTAGTGACAAGGTTCATTTGGCGCCCCTCTGCGAATGGCGAATGGGGTATGATGGCCCCCTCCTCCTCCTCGCTACGACACTGTTTCCAAGAAACTAAGGTGGACGGTCTGCAAGAAAAGTCCCTTTCTGCACCCTTACAATCCCCCGTTCAAGTGCCGAATTCTAACAGCACATTCGTCGGTTCAGACTTTCCCGTTGTAGATGTTCGGTTTTGCGGTAGAGGGCTTCCTTGCCTAGTAGATACTAGGTCCGAAACTAATATTATTTCTCAGGCCTTCGGGTATCAGTTAGAGGGTTTAGAATGGGTGTATTGTAATTTGGAGGTTCGGGGAATTTCTCTTCACTCCCTTTTTGTCCATAAGAAAGCTACTGGAACAAACGAAATTCAGGGATTTGTTATCAAAACTACTTTTTATGTAGCTCCCTTGGAGTTATCGACATATTATAACGCGATATTGGGGTTTTCTTTCCTGTTAGAAAATAGTATCAGTATAAAAGCCAGTGAGTGAAGGCTTACCAGTCTGAATTTCCAGTCAAGTCTGATTTTATTGCCATCCGATGGAAGCTCAGAATTCTGTCAGCCTGAAGTACGAACCATGATGAACATAGCTAGTGGTGCCATATCCAAGAAACGGGAATTCCCCCTCCCCCCCGTCAGAAAACTTGATACAAGTAAGGGTTTCACCTAATATTTTTCCCGGGGGGTCTTTAGTTTTGGTAGAGAGTCGGTGTCAAGCCGAAAATTTCTTAATCGCTATGTCAGTTGGAATCATATTTAAAAATTCTTGCAGCTGAGTAAAAGTTTTTTAACTTATCTTATCTACCGGTAACCCTTAATAAGAGTATGAAATTGGTCATGGTTGAGCATGTAGAACCCTCTACAAAAGCCTAGGTGCATAGCACCACGGCTTGTTCTTTTCCTGACCACTCCGATGATTTTGAAGCCTGGGATGGGGACGTCGATTTGTGTCATCTGGATTAGGCTAACCGTGAAGCCTTAGTACACTTGTTACAGGGTTATCCAAACCTTTTTACGTGGTCGGTTAAGGATTTGGAAGGTTGTGATACTATGCGTCACAGTGTCTAACTTCAGGAATGTGTGCCCATTCGGCAAAAGCCCTACAGGGTGCCCTACCATTTGAGGGACAACTGGATAAATAAATCATGGAACTTTTAGAGGCTGGGATTGTAGAAGAAAGTGACAGCCCCTATTAAGCCCCATTGCTTTTTAAGAAGAAGGCGGTGGGCACATTTCGATTGGAGACCAATTTTCGCCCTCTTAATGACAACACGATCGAGGATAATTTTACCCTCCCAAATATGACCGAACTTGTAGATAATTTAAACGGGGCTGAATTTTTTCAAGCTTAGACGTGACCTCGGGGAACTACCAAATGTTTTTACATCCTGATGGTGTACCTAAATAGGCTTTTAGTATTCATAATGGACATTTGAATTGGGAAAGGATGCACTTTGGGCTTAGGATTGCTCCTTGCTCTTTTCAGCGTCTCATGCAAATCGTACTAGCTAATTTACAGCCACTTCAGTTAGCAACCTACCTAGATGATATCGTGGTTGCCTGTAAAACCTTCGAAGAAGACCTTCATCGACTTGTGTTTGATCGGCTAACTCACCACCGCCTTAAATTGAAACGCTCGAAGTGCAGCTTCGCCCATAAGGAAATTACTTATTTAGATTTTAGGGTAAGCAAAGAAATTGTATCCCCTGATCTAAACAATTGAGAGGCAGTAAGAGCATTCAAAATGCCAGAGTCAAGAAAACAGGTCAGACAATTTTTAGGAATGACGATGTTTTACAGGCGTTTTATAGCCAACTATGCCAAGATTGCCCTCCCGTTAACTAACCTAACCCAGCAAATTCCATATTTAAATGGAATCATTCGTCTCAGATGGCTTTTGACACTCACCTACAAGAGCTACTTAAGGAGCCAGTGCTCATTTTGTCGGATTTCTCTAGACCGTTCATAATCTGCACTCACTCATCACATTTTGCCTCATCATAGCCTGACTCATCACAATTTTTAAAATCAGGCCATCACTCAAGTTTATGAGAGTCTAGGCATTACTAAAATCCACACGGGTAGCTATCACCCTGAAAGTGATTGGGTCTTTGAAATGTTAAATGCCGCTATTAATATCTCCATTAGTCATCTGGTGTCCGAAACCCTAGAGGATTGGTGCTGGCATGTACCTTTCGCCGTTTTAGCCCACCGCACTATCCCCCACTCCGCTACCTATGAGAATCCTGCCTTTCTTTTACATATGGGAGAAATTTTAACTTGCCAACACAGCTATTGTCCCAGCCCCTGAAACGTTCGTATGCTGATGTTAGGGAATATGTACAAGACTCAACCTATAGGATGCACACGGCGTTTGATTCAGTGAAGCGGAATCTAATAAGAGCGGTGGATCGTCAGGAGGGTACTCGACGTAAGATAATCAGGGTCGAGGAGATTAAAGTGGGAGACTTAGTGTGCTGTTATTTCCCCATTGTTGAGCCTGTTACTAGTAGAAAATCGGCTAGCCAAAATAAGGGGCCCTATAGAGTAGTAGAGAAGTTCACGCCTGTTGATTTCCAGATAGAGGGGGGTGAAACACCCTAAAAAGTGTTTCAGTGTTCCCTTGGATAGACTTCGTAAGGTTGGCCCACAAAAGGAAGTTACTGTGCTAAAACCTTCGGAGTTATAAAAAGATCGCCACGCTAGTCCCTTTAACCTGTGACCGCGGGATGGCGGGGTTTTGTAAATCATACTCAATCTCAGATCGAGAAAAATTTGGTCTATCTATTTGCTTTGGCGGTACTAGTTTATACGTTTTCCTCATTCCTTCACATTCTCTAACCATGGTCATTTAAATGGGTGCTATTTATGGGACCTTCTTCTGTGTTATAGTTTATAGAACTATGCGGACTGTAATATTTTAATTCTTGTATTTTGTGTAAATTCATTTCTCATGCACTGTACTCGTATATATATGTGAATTACCTGTATTAGTCAAAATTCTGTTCTTTTTATGTGTTAACGTGCTTTTGAACTTAGTTTCATGAGAAACTGGTTGCTCTCCCCTATTGTTTCTCTGGGGAGGGTGAAGGATTATTCAGGCCGTGTGGACGGAGGGTGGCCGCTTTTTATTAATGATACGTTTAGGACTTTTGTAATGCCAGTTTTGTAAGTTATTTTGTGAAAATCTTTGTAATGGTGTGTATGTATTTTTTCAGTGAGTATTATGCTTGTTCTTATGGAAAATAGTTTTGTAAAGGGAGTTGCCATAAACTGTGTGACTCGGTCTCTCCGTGTGATAGTGTAATAACTGGGATCGGTGAAGAATGTTTTGTTTCGTGGCTGAAATTTAATTTATGTGGTGCTGGGGGAGTGCTGCATGTAAGATAAAAATTTTATTCTAAAATTTTTCTTTCTAGGAATGGTGGGAAATGTTGTGACACTTTTGTATGCTGTAGAAAGAGGTGTATATACCTTTCCAGTCCCTTTCCCTCCGCTCTTCCGTTTCGGGAATGTCTGTCGTGGTGTGTGGTGGCGGAGGCGCAGTCGCGACCGGGGAATTAAAAAATATTGATTTAAAGTTTCGGTAACATCTGCTGCCGTCTTGGGTGTCCCGGTCATCTTTAATCATTCAGACGTCCACCACTGGTAGGTGGAGGTTTTGCGGGACTGGCTACTATCTTTGCTGGGTCAGCATTTCCGATGATTATGTCCCAGTCACTAGGGCTATGGGTGTTGGCACGCCTTTTCTTGGCAGACTTTGTTTTGTTGGCGGTTTCGGGAGGCACACATTTTCTGGCAACCCCTACTTGAGACGGGCTGATAGAGTCGAAAAAGTTAGTCAGTTGGGAATTATGAGATTGAGATGTCCACTTTTTGATTTGTGTGAGAAGTCAGTTCGCTGTACGCGTGTGTTCTAATAAAGACTTGAAAACGACTTCTATGTGGTATTTTGTGCTTCCGGACTCCTGTTTGTACTGCAGCGTATAAAACCTTCTCTTCCTGCCAAACACAGCGCAAACGCTGGGGAGGAGGAATATCCTCGCAACGATCTTATAACAAGATACATAACCAAATTTTAAATGAATCCATTGAAAAAGATCCATTTTCCCATAAGACGTCCTAAACTCATGCAGTCTGGAAGTCTGACAAACGACTGCCAAATCTGCTAAGCACAGATCGCAATCTCAGAAGCACTTGCGCAATCTCAGAAGATGGCAGTTAGAGATGTAGGGAGTTAACAGAAGAGATTCTTTGAAAACAATAAATCAAGTAGTAGATTATTGAATCCCCTAAGATATTCTGCTGTTTTGTTTCTAAACCTACCCTTAAAAATCAGTTCAGATTGCGACAACAGTGAAATGTAAAATGCATATTTGTAGATTACCAGTTATTAAAAATGCTTCATTTACCTTGATATTTTAAGATGAAAAAAGTACGCAATTTTTTCAGGTGTATTCCAAACGAAAAATTTATTTTAATAAATAATAAAGAGCTATGGAATCCCATATAACTTCCATAAGCGATCATTTGGAAGAATCCAGGTGGTTTCATATTCAGATAATATTATGTCATTCGGCTTTGGCCACATTATCAACCCCTCTCCTACATCGATAAACTTCCTAGCAACAACGATACAGGTTTGTTTGTTTTTCTTCGGAATATCAACAGTATGAAAACCTTTGGGTATCCACAAAAGTTATATCTCTCTACCACCTGTAAAAATTCATGGAGACAATCCTTAGGAACTACAAATCAAATTCTGGCTGTCAGTTGCACTACCGACATTTAAAACTTTAAATCACTATTTTCAATATTTCCGCAGTAAGGTAAGTTTTAATATATTTAGAATAATTAGCAACTTATTGTACGAGTTTAAAATTATTTTTTAAAAAATTTTCAGATTCTTGAATTTAGTTTGGGGATCGGGTCCTTATAACAGGAATTTCAATTACTAGAATTAAAACTAGAATTGCAAATCAAGAGGAGAAAACCCAATAGAGCATATCTAGAACGTTTTGTGTAAGCAATATCCAATTTTTATTTTCTAGATATTCAAAACCACTATTCGGTAGCACGAGTAATTTTTTTATTTGCTCTCTTAAACCTTGGACGCAATGGAAATAGTTATAGTACATTAATAATTGTGAGAATTAATCATACTCTACTAGTAATGTCCTGTCATTAAGTGTTAATATTTATACTATTAAATATGCATAAACAAAAATATTTGATTCTGCCTGTATTGCTGTTGTACTGCATTACATATTATGTAAGTTTCTTAAATTTACAAGGGTTTCTGCTCCAGTTTTATGTATGCTACATTTTTCATAATTGAAAAGAACTTCAGTGATCTTCAGTTCCTACTTAATTGCTTACATATTTGGCTTAAAAGGACAGTGGAAGTTTTTTTAACAGTGGTATTTAACAAAAGATAAGAGTTGGGGATAAAACTTCACTGTCGATACTGGAGATCCTCAAAGACCTTTCTGAACAACAGGAGGTATATTTACAATGGGTGCCGTCTCATATAGGACTTTTTGGAAACGAGACTGCTGATATTCTTGCTAAGGATGAAGCCTCACTTCCTATTTCTTCGCGAGATACTTTAACTTACCTTGAAATTTACTCAAGAAGACAACTTATTAATCAGCATTTATGGAAGACCCCTCCGACACACCACTGGTAAGACCGAAAATCTCCTGGTGGTGCCCTTACTGTCAAGGGCAACAGAAGGATGCAGACCACCATTAGCAGATTTGCTAGTGGACACCTAAAGTGTCTTGTTTACAATCAGGGGCAAAAATCTTTCCCTTTTTGCTCTAAATGCAATACTGCTGAAGCCTCTGCTAGCCATATTCTAAACTACCTGAGGCTTGCCAGGGAGGATATTTATAGAGATCCTTTGCTTGTTAACGACTTCATAGTAACTTTTGGGCTTTTGGACCTGGTCTAGCCTACGGCTAGATCGGGTGGAATAAGACACACACACACACACAACAGAAGAGTTCCTTTGAAAACAATAATTAAAGTATTAGAGTATTACATGCCATAAGATATTCTGCTGTTTTTTCTAAACTAAACCTTAAAAATCAGTTCAGATTGCGACAACAGTGAAATGTAAAATATATATTTGTAGACTACCAGATTTTAAACATGTTTCGTTTACCCTTCAAATTTTAAGATGGAAAACAGAACAAGCAATTTTTTCAGATGCATTGCTCCTAAAAAATGTATTGTAATACATAATAAACAGCTTTATAATCCCACATAACATCAATATGTGATCATTTCGAAGAATCGAAATGATACATTAATAATTTTGTGCATTAATCTTACCCTTCTTATAATGTCTTGTCATTGAGAGCTTAATGTCTATTTTACGTAAGCATAAATATTTGAATCAATAGATAAATTTTTGATTAGATCTGCAGTGCTGTTGTACCACATTACATATTATGTAAGTTTCTTAAGTTTACAGGGGCTTCTGTTTCAGTTTTCTGTATGCTACAGTATTCATAATCGAAAAGATCATCAATGATCTTGAGTTCTACTTAATTGTTTACATATTTGGTTTTTAAATTTTAAATATTCGTATTGAACATTAGTATTTACCCATAAATTTAAATTTAGCGAAACCCAAGATGCGGTCGAATTTCTAATTTCTGATTAATGGGAGAGCAGACGAAAAGAATTATGAATAAAAATTTTAACGATAAGCAAAAATTTTAAAACAGTGTAATCTTTTCATATGCTTTTCATTCACGGATTTTGTGATGTAAAAATATCCCTACGAGATTCATCAGATTAACTCACCTTCACAGAACAGCTGATCTTTCGAATATTTGTAGTTATCTTCACAAACGCATTTTCCATCCTTACATGTTTCACGAGGCTTATTACATTCATCCTTTATAGTTTTCAGCAAACAGCTATCGACGTCTGTAAATCAATAAATTTAAAACCATTGAATCATGGATGAAACACACGCATTAATGAAACATCTTAAAAATTAATTTTTGCACCTTTGATTTTTTCTTTTTAAGATTTTCTCCAAAATAAATGGAGATACATTACATAACTCGCAATTTTTATCAAAATTTAAAATTTTGTCTTAATTTTAAAAAGAGAGATATAATTTAAATATATTAGAGTCAAAAATAAAAGTTTAAAAAGTTAAACTTTATAAAATTATAAAATCTGTATTCAAAAATTTTGAATGTCGAAACTGCTTCTTTCTAGAGGCTTCTCTCTGCAACAAAGCGCACTATATGCAAGGAACGGTGGCAAAATTACTCGCAGAAAGAACGTTGCCACTCATTGACAAAAACTATAGAGAATGAAAAGGATCAAACGCAAAAGAAGAAAATGTTTTAAGAACACAAAGAGTGGAGAAAAAATAAGGGAGAGAAGGAATAAGAAAATGACTGATAAAATACAATGAATGAATTTACTTCAATTTTTTCTGTTGTTTTCCGCAAGAATTTTGTGAGTAACGATGCGTTTAATATGCTTTTATCCCAATAAAATACTGGCAAGTAATACTAATCAAGTAATATTAATAATTATTAAACCTCACTTAAAGTGAAGTGATATAAAAGGCCAAGATATCCATGATATTCAGCTGTGATATTTTTTTTCTTACTCGCATGACCCCCTTGTGCACCTCATTGTTAAAGTTTACGCCTATCTGAAAGGAAAAATTTTTATGAATAGTTTCATATAGCGATGGTATTAGTTTACTTTCCAGAATATTTTTTTATTCAAGTGACTAAATTCATTCTTTACTTTGTTATCAAGATGTTGTTATGTCAAAAAAAAAACTGTACTTTTCTTCCGTTTTAGTGAAAAACTGTTTACCCCAGTACTTTACATAATTGGAAAATTTTCCTTACATCTAAATTAACTCTCTATAAACTTTTAATCTGATTTTAAACAGAGTCTGTTATACAGCGAAAAAAAATCTTTTGGGAATGTCACGACGTATTTAATTTTTTTCATCCTAAGTTGAGCCTTTTCTAATTTATACGGTTTAAAGGATTTCATCTTATTGCATTCTATCCAAACTCACCTTGGCATGCTTTCGAACTCCTGTTAAACTCTTTTCCCTCATCGCAAACACAAACGCCAGTTCTCAGCAGTCTGTCATACACACATTTCACTTTTCCACATGTTTCAGTTTCATTTTGAAGACAAACTTCTTTAGTACAGTCTTCACTTTGAAATCTTTCTAAGCACACGCACTCGTAAGTGTCCGCTTTGTTTATGCAACTTCCTCCGTTTTCGCAGGGACTGGAAGCACAGGGATCATCTGAAATGAGACACAGATAACATTTTCTAAAATAGTAGACTGCAAAATGTTTGAAGTTACACGTTGACCTTAATCATGAATCAACATTTAAATGAAGGTATGTGCATAATATGCACTGCATATGGCATTCCGAGTGACAAACTGTGTCCAATACTTTTAAGACTCTAATCACTAGTTACAAATATATAATTTTTTTCATATACTTATTCTGACTAAAACCTATGAACATTGATAGGTACATGTACATGCATATGTATATTATATATATATATATATATATATATATATATATCTTACTATTAACAGCTGTAGGTAAACAAATGTTAGTTTGTCAATCAGCAAACACGGGGACGGGCTAATCTCGCGAACCGAGCATAGCAGGATATCGCGACTGATACCGATGGACGCGGACGGACGAGACGCGTGCACTGATGCTATCCTCAACTTTCAAAACGTTAAACTTTTTTAATTATTCATTTAAAACCATTGAACTCAATGGAAGAGGAGAGCTGAAACAGCTGACATTCCGGGTGGGCCAGCTCCTTTCCGTTTCGCAAATTTCCACTATTTCAACTTTTCCGTCCTCCAATCAACAAATTTTTTATTTCCATGTGTTTTACAACTCTTCATCTCTAAGTATATACACATTTTTATAAATTTAAAAATGTTTTTCACTGCTTTTTCCCCAAAGCAGTTTTCCGAATTTCACGAAATCGGCAATTTTGATGGAGAAATATTTCGGTTTCCTGCACCTGTTAATGTCAGTTTTACGATTTACGGCATTTGCTAGATGTTCAGCTTCCAAAATATACCAAATACATTCAATAAAAAAAAGGTTTCATTCTTAAAGAGCGCTCTTTCAAAACTCACTTTTTAACTGAATGCCGAGTTCGTAATTTTTCGACTTATTATTTTACTCATTAATAATTCCAGCAAGTTCGTGAAATTTGTTTCAAATTAATGAGCAACTGATAGGATTCTTCCACCACCAATTTTGAATTCGTCAGAACTGTCTTTCTATTTTTTAAGCACTTTTTCCACCCGAGATTAATATTTACATTCGGCCTTGCCGCGATATACATCCCATCTTGTTGAACTCTGTGTGCTGTCGTGGCGCAGTGCTATCGTGCTGACCTGGTAAACCTTCCGTTGTGGTTTCGGTTCTAGGTGGTGCCGCATTTTCCAATTTTCCCTATCTTGGTGTGTTTGTTTCCCCCCCCCCCCCCCGCGGAACTCTGCAATCATCTTATTACGAAATGTTTGACCCTGCACAGGGCCTTTTTTTTCTTTTAATATGCGAACTTTCCATCTTGTTTGCCGAGGGCCATTTGTTCCGTAACTTTATAGTAACTTTATCAACTTATTTTCTTTAAATTTTTTAATTCTTCATTTTAATCTTAATTTATTTAATCTTAATATAATTCTAATTTTTAAATTTATCTTACCCTTCTACTTTTTGAAGGTTTTAAACTTAATTTTCATATTAATGTAACTGGTAACTTTAAATTTAATTTAACTTAATAATTTTTTCTATTGAGCACATATACATTGATAATAAGCATCTTGCAACAGGAGTTAAAGTCAATAGACCCAGGAACTCTACTCTTCAAAAGAAATTCTGCTCAGTTGCCAAAAGGAAAAATTATTAGTTGAGAACGAGTCATTTAATAATTGAAATTCAGAAATAATTTTAAAGTACCAGAAATAATTTTAAAGTACCAGAAATAATTTTAGTTTTACGAAATGAGAAGTTAACACCTTAAGAATTTTTTCTAATTGAATGAATTTCCTTTTTGTCTAAAAAGCAAAATTTGAAAACGGAAATTTGAAAGAATTATTTCAAAAGCCAAAAACCGAAATTTGAGAAAGAAAATTTTAAATTGTTATTTCCTTTTTTAAAAATTCTAATATAATTTTAAAAGTGATTAAACGGTTTTAAATCATTAAGAAATGAAACTATTTCATTTTAAATCGAAAAACCAACACATCGGGTTGCCACTCCACTAGTATATATATATACAAGGTGCGCCCATAAAGTAACCGGACAATTTTTTATAGATAAGAAAAATATTACTTACCTTCAAATAAATTTATCTCCTTCAAAATAATCGCCAACTGAGTCTCTACAATTTTTCCAACGTTCCATCAAGTCATCGAAACACTATTTATAGGCATTGGAACTAAACCGTTCACAAAAACGCGTAACATTTCATTTAATATCCGAGACGTTTTCAAATCTCTGTCCTTTCATTGCCATCTTAAGCTTCAGAAAAAGGAAAAAATCAGCTGGAGATAAGTCCGGAGAATATGGTGATTAATTTATCACTGTAACTGATTGCTTAGCAACATATTGTTGTACAGAAATTGCTGTATGAGGCCTAGCATTATCGTGTAAAGGAAACCATTGCCCAGAATCAAACGGTTCCTTCCAAACTCGCCTTATTCCGTTTCTTAATCGAAAAAGTATCTCCTTATAAAAATACTGATTAATTGTTTGATTTTCAGGAACAAATTCGTGGTGAATAAGTCCTTTGTAATCAAAAAATGCAAAATCCATGAAAGGACTGAGATTTGAAAACGTTTCGAATAATAAATCATATGTTACGCGTATTTTGCGAACGGTTAGTTCCAACGCCTCTAAACAGTGTTTCGATGACTTGAAGAAACGTTGGAAAAACTGTAGAGACTCCTTTGGCGATTATTTTGAAGGAGATAAATATTTTTTTTATTTATTAAAAAATTGCCCGGTTACTTTATGGGCGCACCTTGTATATATATATATATATATATATATATATATATATATATATACAGTGCTAGATTTCTAGAAATAGACGTGCCGGAAAGGTAACCTTCCGGGGTGTGTGGGGGGTATTCAAAATTATTGATAAAGAGAGGTACCTAAAGACAGGTACCGGAACGCCGTTCCGGCGCGTTCCACCTCAAATATAGCTCTGTATATATATATATATATATATATATATATATATATACACTGTTGGCCACTGTAAATGCAACACTCTGAAGGAAACATGCAAATAACATGAAATTTACAACATGCATTAGCGGAAGTGAGATATGCAAATGATTAGAATTTCAGCGCAGACGCACACCACGCGCGCCTGTGGCGCCACTTCAAAGCGCTATTTAAGGCTTGGAGATTTCGACGATTTAAAGTTCGGCAATTGTGTTTTTCTTGTGGTTTTTTCAAAAAAACGATCAATTATGCCTCGTCGAAAACAGCGATCATCTTTTGATCAAGTATCCGAGTTCGACAGAGGAAGGATAGTGGCCTACCAAGATTGTGGATTATCTTTCAGGGAAATCGGTAGTCGTGTTGGACGAAACCAAACAACTGTAATCCGGATATGTGATCGTTGGATGCAGGAGGGTACGACGTACCGGCGTGTTCGATCGCATCCACCTCAACGCAACACTTCACGTGATGACAGGCAAATTGTGCGCATGGCAGTGACGAATCGCTCAGTCACATCACGAACCATAGCACATAACAAGCAGTCTGTAACGCATCATCCAGTGTCTGGATAAGTATTTAAGATTATGTGATGTTCCAACTGTAATATTACTCAAATTAAATGAGACACGAGGGAAATATCTAAAAATTTGAAAACTGACAGAATTATCGGTTTAAAATTCAAATTGAGACCCGAAAAGTATTTATACGCTCATGCTTGGCTGTAAAAAATGGTAATTTGGGGATTTTGAAAATGAGAAATTTAGATGTTTTAACCAAATGACATCATAAAGGTTGCATAAATAATGATAATGAAGAACTTTCGTAGCGTAACAAAACGTCTCCGGAAGTGAATGAGCCCTCCGATTCCTTGTGGGAAGGTACTATTTCACTTTACTTTGAAGGCGAAAGTTATCGTAACATCAGGAAAGAAGTACACTGCTGGCCACCCAAATTGCAACACAAAGAAAGACAAAAGATATTACAACAAAATTTATTTTGTAAATAACATGTTGACCAAGTATCAAATGATTAAATTTATAGACTTCTGTGAAGTGTGATTCCTGCCAAAATCAGTAGCCAGAATAGCCGCCATTGTTGGAGATCACCGCTGCCACACGCCTCGGCATTGATTCAAAGAGACTTTGGATGAGTTCTTGGGGTACAGCAGACCAAGCAGCTTCCACACGTTGCCAAAGTTGATCTGCTGTGGCAGCTGGGGATGGAATCTGTGTCAATCGTAGAGCAACCATGGACCACATGTTTTCTATCGGCGAAAGATCCGGAGAGCGAGGCGGCCAGGGAAGCAATTCAATCTGGCGATTGACGAAGAACCGTTGGACAATGGGAGCCACGTGTGGTCGCGCACTATCCTGTTGAAATATGGCTGTGGGCAAGCCCTGAAGGTAAGGAAGGACAACTGGCTCCAACACCTCGGAGATGTAGCGATGGCTGTTTAAAGTACCGGCAATGGGTACTAGAGGTGTACGAGAGTGATATCCAATACCGCCCCATACCATAATACCCGCTGCAGGACCAGTGTGGAGGTGCATAACGCAGCTGTTCAGCATCCTCTCTTCACGGTGTCTCCAGACTCGAATGCGACCATCGTGGTGTCGCAGACAGAAGCGTGACTCGTCAGTAAAGACAATTTCATTCCATTCTGCCGTCCACATCCTTCTGTTATCGCACCATTGGCGGCGGAGACGTCTGTGGTTCTGAGTCAAGGGTAGACAAAGCAATGGACGTATTGCGGACAGACCACTCTGCTGTAAACGGCGTCGAATGTTACGCGCAGACACTGGATGATGCGTTACAAACTGCATGTGCTGTGCTATGGTTCGTGATGTGACTGAGCGATCCGTCACTGCCATGCACACAATTTGCCTGTCATCACGTGAAGTGGTGCGCTGAGGTGGATGCGATCGAACACGCCGGTCCGTCGTACCCTCCTGCATCCAACGATCACATATCCGCATTACAGTTGTTTGGTTTCGTCCAACACGACTACCGATTTCCCTGAAAGATAATCCACAATCTCGGTAGGCCATTATCCTTCCTCTGTCGCACTCGGATACTTGATCAAAAGATGATCGCTGTTTTCGACGAGGCATAATTGATCGTTTTTTTGAAAAAGCGACAAGAAAAGCACAATTGCCGAACTTAAAATTGTCGAAATCTCCAAGCCTTAAATAGCGCTTTGAAGTGGCACCACAGGCGAGCGTGATGTGCGTCTGCGCTGAAATTCTAATCATTTGCATATCGCACCTCCGCTAATGCATGTTGTAAATTTCATGTTATTTGCATGTTTCCTTCAGGGTGTTGCATTTACAGTGGCCAGCAGTGTAATAAAATGTTTTTCTACGGATAGGTATGTAATTAAGAGACCTAATGCAAGTGTGACTGCAACTAATACGGATACCCCAAGGTGTTCATGTCGCCCTAAAGGAAATTTTCATATATTGTTGCACAAGTGCAAATAACTCGATGTACGAGTGCACAACCATGTGTTGAAGACTTTGTTGGATCGGCGGGTAAACGCGATTGGGCAGCTGATATAATATGGATAATATTAAAATAAAAATTACGAAAACTTTAAAACTATTTCTAAAGAGAAGGATGAAGTTGGTGCGCTGCTATCAGTTATTTAACATTCGGCATAAAAAGCATTTTTTAACCATCGCGATTAGCTATATTTAGTCTGTTTCAGTTTTCAGTAAGCAGATTTGAGACTACACTGAACCCGTGTTCCACTCAATATAAAGAAGGAAATGCAATTTAAAACTTTTGAACTATTTAGTCTATAAATCCAGGATAAAGTATCGGTATTTGATTTTGCAGCCAAAACTTGTGGTAGCTTAGTTTGAGCGTCCCTCTATTATGACTTGGACCAGCAGTGCTCCCCTGGATCTCCTCAGCACCCACCAGGGGGCGGTAATGCCCCCGTTGGGAACCAATGATCTAAATAAAGAAATGATTACATCCCGAATTCTTAGAATCATCTTTATATAAATGCTATTGAAAACATTCTTTTCCAAAACATCTATTATATTGATAAAATCTGACAATTATCGATTTCATTTCCCTCACTTTTGTAGCAAATACTTATAGCCCTCCCTTCAAAAAAGTAACCGCATTATTTCATACATTCCGATAAACATACCGAAAATTGGAACTTCTGCATGTTTTCTCACTGGTACTCGCTAGGAAAGAAGATGCCTTTTATAATTTTTTTTTCATATTTCTAACGAAGGTTGCAAAATAACGGCTGCACAAAAATTTTCTTTCCATTTCCTACTGATCCGAAAATCTTATATTCCTTTATATTTGAAACACATTTCTTTGGTATTTCATTTACTGTTTAAACCGGAGCGGAAATCCTTGAACCGAAGGAAATCAATGGACACATTATTCTAGAAAACTCTTCGTATGCCAAAATAGTATCGTATTTCTACGATATTTTCTTGTTATTCCGCTGCACACTACACATATATTTCTTTATTTTTTTCAATCGACGTTTTGAATTACACAAATCATATTTTATGTAAAACAAATGTACACTGATGTGCCACTGAATTAGGGATACCTACCTAGTAACGAGTTGGGCCTCAACTGGCCTTGATAACGGCTGCCACACGACGAGGCATAGATTCAACAAGTTTCTGGAAACGTTCCACAGGAATGACTTGCCAAATATTGGCTAAAGCTGTCCATAATTCAGTAAGGTTCTTTGGTGTTGTGTGATGGCCTTTCACGCCTTGTTCCAAAACATCCCAAAGTTGCTCAATAGGATTTAAGTCTGGGCGTCTATGTGGCCAATTCATGACAGAGAAGTCAGAGGAATGCTCATCCAACCAGCCAGTAGCCAACCGGGACTTATGAGAGGTACAGTTGTCTTGCTGGAAAACTCCATTACCGTGCGGATAACAGAACAGCATAAACGGATGGAGGTGATCACCCAGCAACTCTACGTACCGAATTGCATTGAAGGAGGTTGGTACACGCACCAAAGATCCCAAACTGTGCCACGAAAAAACACCCCAGACCATGTTTGAGCTACCATGCCCTTGTACAGTTCCAGCCAGGCATGCAGGATCCATGGCTTCATGAGCCTGACGCCATATTCTCAGCCTCCCGTCGGCGTTAAGTAGTCGGAATCGAGACTCATCACTCCATGCTACTCGTTTCCAGTCCTCTACTCTCCAGTCTCTGTGCTCTCTTGCCCAGGCAAGACGTGCAGCCCGATGGCGAGTATAGAGCAATGGTACTCTCGTAGGTCGACGGCTCCCGAAACCCATACGGTGAAGCGATCGTTGCACAGTCCGTTTACTGACTGTACGACTGGCACCGTCATTAAACTGGGTGGTAATTTGAGCTAATGTTTGGCTTCGCTAGCTACGTACAATACGCCTCAGCCGTCTCTCACCACGCACTGTCAAGGCTAATTGTCCTTTGCAGTTTGCCAGATGGCTAGTTTTTTTTTTCCACCATCCATGTATTCTTGGTATACTCTTGACACTGTCGACCTTGAAAATCCTAGCTGTCGGACGATTTCGGAAATTGAATGGACCATGCGCCGCGCACCTACGATTTGTCCGCGATCGAAGGCGTCTAAATCAGGCAGTTTACCCATACTGGGAATTCCAACAACTAATTCAGAACAACCACAGTACGCGCTATATATGCAGTTACCACAGCGCCCTCACTTGCGCATACATGATGCGCAGCGCTACAGAATTTGCATAGACTTTGCTATCCCTAATTCAGTGGAACTTCAGTGTATATTAAATAGTGTAATATTCTACAATTCCAAAAGCAATATTACGATTCGAGTATTCTAGAACAAAACAGCTATGATTAAAATGTATTCCTTAAAAGTTTACCAACATATTTCTCCTGTCATTTAGGATTCCAATACTGGAAACCGATTTTCTAATGTACACTGCTGGCCACCCAAATTGCAACACCAAGAAAGACAAGAGATATCACAACAAAATTTATTTTGTAGATAACATGTTGACCAAGTATCAAATGATTAAAATTATAGACTTCTGAGAAGTGTGGTTCCTGCCAAAATCAGTAGCCAGAGTAGCCGCCATTGTTGGAGATCACCGCTGCCACACGCCTCGGCATTGATTCAAAGAGACTTTGGATGTGTTCTTGGGGTACAGCAGACCAAGCAGCTTCCACACGTTGCCAAAGTTGATCTGCTGTGGTAGCTGGGGATGGAATCTGGGTCAATCGTAGAGCAACCATGGACCACATGCTTTCTATCGGCGAAAGATCCGGAGAGCGAGGCGGCCAGGGAAGCAATTCAATCTGGCGATTGACGAAGAACCGTTGGACAATGCGTGCCCCGTGTGGTCGAGCATTATCCTGTTGAAATATGGCTGTGGGCAAGCCCTGAAGGTAAGGAAGGACAACTGGCTCCAGCACCTCGGAGATGTAGCGCTGGCTGTTTAAAGTACCGGCAATGCGTACTAGAGGTGTGAGAGAGTGATATCCAATACCGCCCCATACCATAATACCCGCTGCAGGACCAGTGTGGCGGTGCATAACGCAGCTGTTCAGCATCCTCTCTTCACGGTGTCTCCAGACTCCAATGCGACCATTGTGGTGTTGCAGACAGAAGCGTGACTCGTCAGTAAAGACAATTTCATTCCATTCTGCCGTCCACATCCTTCTGTCATCGCACCATTGGCGGCGGAGACGTCTGTGGTTCTGCGTCAAGGGTAGACAATCCAATGGACGTCTTGCGGACAGACCACTCTGCTGTAAACTGCGTCGAATGGTACGTGCAGACACTGGATGATGCGTTACAGACTGCATGTGCTGTGCTATGGTTCGTGATGTGACTGAGCGATCCGTCACTGCCATGCACACAATTTGCCTGTCATCACGTGAAGTGGTGCGCTGAGGTGGATGCGATCGAACACGCCGGTCCGTCGTACCCTCCTGCATCCAACGATCACATATCTGCATTACAGTTGTTTGGTTTCGTCCAACACGACTACCGATTTCCCTGAAAGAAATCCACAATCTCGGTAGGCCACTATCCTTCCTCTGTCGAACTCGGATACTTGATCAAAAGATGATCGCTGTTTTCAACGAGGCATAATTGATCGTTTTTTTTAAAAACCACAAGAAAAACACAATTGCCGAACTTGAAATAGTCGAAATCTCCAAGCCTTAAATAGCGCTTTGAATTGGCGCCACAGGCGCGCGTGATGTGCGTCTGCGCTGAAATTCTAATCATTTGCATATCTCACCTCCGCTAATGCATGTTATAAATTTCATGTTATTTGCATTTTTCCTTCAGGGTGTAGCATTTACAGTGGCCAGCAGTGTATATGGTTCATTCACATTATTACATGTAAGAATTGATAATTTTCCGTTATCATGTATGACGTAAGGACTTTAGAATATTAGATCTGTTAGATCAAAAATTCTTTCGCCGAATTTATTTCAAAAAGCATTATTATATCATTTACAAATTTTGAAATTTACGGCAAAATATACATTTTGTATAAAAGAACTCGATTAACTACAGACATTTAATGTTTTGCTCTTCCGTTAGAACTGTTACTTATATAAAGTACACAAAAATTCCTCTGTAAAACTTATCCTACTAAATCTTACAGAAACTCATACATAATAATTTATCGAATTGCAATTATGATTCCTCTCAGAACGTCAGTAACGCACTTTCTAACTTGAAAACAGAATTAGATATTCTACATTAAAATAAAACTTCGAAATCAATCTGCTTCGACTAAATAACCTTCTTCTCTGTGTTTTCTGCAATTACACTTGAATCCGTCTACCACGACATCTTTCCCGATACATTCTTTATTAGATTTTGCACATTTTTTATGTTATTTATCTAGTTTACAAACATCGAGATCAGAGGTTCCATTAGGCCTACTGCCCCCTTTTTAAAAGAAAATTTACTCAGCGCTTTTGGTTTTGATATGTAATGGTGTCATTGTTATAAAGTCAAGTTATTATGTAAACCATGCCTCGAATGGAGACGTAGGTAACATGTACTCATGCTCTCGATTCAATCTGGCTAGGTGCAAATAGGAAAAACTTAAGGTTAGGTAAACTTTTCAGTTGTAATCAGTGGGTTAGGTTTTGATTTTAATTAATGGGGTTTTTACTTTAATGTTGGTTGACTAGGGACTGCATACCTACTCCGCATTTTTTTTCTACTTGGTTATAAGATTTTTAAATTTAATCTTGATGTTTTCTCTTCTAAAGACTTGCCACAGGGAATTAGCTACTCCTTGTGTGCGTGCCTTCAGGGGACGGGGGGAAGTTGTTAAGCATTAACTGAGCATTAAATAGAGTGGGATCTGTAAACATCTCACAAACATCTGTATAAAATCAGAAAACAATATATCACAAATGCAAATAATCGCAGATGCTTATATGTTATTCAAGATTTTTTTTCAAACCAAAATAAATATTCGTCTAATGTCTCAACATTCTATTTTTAACACATTAAGGTTCAGTCCTCGGAAAAAAAAATAAACTTTGTTGCAAGGTTTCCGAAATCCTCAAATTCTGAATTTTATTTCTACAGTAGTCCAGTCAATGAATGCATTGTAGAATGCATGGAATATGTGAGAATTTTTTACTTCAGGACTTTGTTAGGAGTAGTTAGTAGGTAAACATACTAAAAGTCCCCGCCCCTGGAGTGTGAGCTAAAGGGGGAAGGGGGATGGAAAGGTCCCTTTATTTAGTTTTAAACTTATATTTCGGAAATGGTCCACTGTAGAAAAAATGTTAAATATAAAAATGAAAGATAATTAAATTTCCTATAAAACTGTTAATATAAATATTTGTCGAATTCCCAAGGGTTTTCGAGATATACGTTATTGAAAATCGATAATTTTCGAAAAAATCATTTTTACCTCACTCTTTTTGTCAAATATTTGCTTCTAGTGCCTCCCACAATCGTTTCTCAGAAAAATTGTCGCAGACGAAAATGTAGAGCATTAAATTTCCTTCAATTTAATATAGACTTTTGCCACTTTATCTTCAACCGACAAACGTTATAGTATTTCTAACAAATTTTGATTTTCCTCTGGAAATGAGTATGATGAGAGTCTGTTGCGTTTTAACTGCTGTAACTTGCTATCATGATGAATAACAACACTTTTACAATGGAAAAAAGGTATTTGCAATAGAAACACGACACTTTTTTTTATAATTATAGCTTTTATTATTGTAATGTTTTTATCAGGTGAAGTTGATTAATACAGAGGCTGTTCGCACATTTTTTAGACGATTTTGGTAAGCGGTAATAAAAATTCGTTTCCTGCAAAAGAAATAATTGCAATTGTACTATGTTTTTAAAAGCCAAAATTATCTTCTGCGGCTTGAAAGTTTTGTTTTTATTCAAAATGGCGTTTTTAACAAAGCAGTGGTTCGAAGGCTACATTTATGCTCTTTCCGAAGAGAAATATGCATACTCCGTTATCCAAAAACGATGTGAGAGTCATGGTTTTGTGATATCTAAAGCGTCGATAGGTGTCGATAGGTAATATCGTCAACAAGAAAGGAAAACACGTCAAATTGGAGCCTCAAGTGAGACAAAAATTCCAAATAAGTATCCAAGGAAAAAACGGACATCTTCGACTATTGCAAAGGTACGTTGTTTAATATTAAAAGAAAATCCCCCTAGTCAAAGGACTGTTGCAAAATCATTAAAATTCTCGGTGTCCACTGTAAACAAAATGATAAACGTTGATTTAAATCATAAGAAAGCGAAAAAACGCAATGTGCATCGTCTTCTTCCAAATCATATCGCTGAACGCAGGACACGCTGCAGAATTCTATATGAGAAACACTTATCCAAAGAAAAATGGAAAATAATTGTCACAATAGATGAATCATGGGTGTATTTAAATGATTGAACAAAAAAGAGCCATTTATTATCATAAAAGGGGAGAAAAAAATTTAAGTACATGGTTCAAAGAATCGAAAGAAAGTTTTTCTAAGGGATTCATGATTGTTGCTGGTTTTTCTTATAATGGCAAGTTAAAAATAAAGAGAGTGGATAAAATGTCAAGATTAACTCCAAATACTATCAGGAACATATTTTATCGCCAATTTTTCTGAATGAAATACCATCGCTTTACCCACAGTGCCATCAATCTGTGAGACTCCATCAGGACAAAGCTAGCAGTCACACATCAAAATCCACTGTAAATTTTCTAAAAGAAATGGAACAAAAAACTGGTATCAAGGCCATACCCTTCACTGATATCCCTACTAAATCTCCCGATGTATCACCTATGGATTTTTGTGCTTTCGGACTTTTAAAATCTGCATTATCCAAACATCGTCCCAAAATCCTTACAGGACTCTAGAAAGCTGTTCAGGAGGAATGGGATAGAATACCTCTTCTGACACTTCAAAAGGCATTATTATCCTGGAAATTGCGGTGTCGAAAGATAGTTTAGAATAAGGGATGTCAAATAGAACATTTAAAACACAAGAATTTTATGTAATTTAGTTTTGTGAATACAATATACATCGTCTAAAAAATGTGTGAACATCCTCTGTAACAACTAATTATGGTAGGGGTAGAAAGTTCGAGAATATTCCAGGCTTCCCCCTCGATATCAAAAGGGCACCGACAGGCTAGAATGTTCCACCCTTCTTCTGTTACGTTTTTATCTTCTTTGAAGGTGCAAGCCGCCCGTTCCAGACCCTTTCACCCTTTTATTTCCAGTTATTTTCTTGACAATTAGTTTCACTATTTCGTTTTTACAACGTTTACATATAAAATTAATACATTTAAATTAATTTTAAAAATGCAATTCTTGAAATTCAATGAATCAAAATTATTATTTAAAAACAATTAATAAAAATTTAATTTAATATTATCAAAAATATGATTCTTGAAAATTCATGAATGGGCACGCCTTCGCCAGATTAGTGCGGGAGATTTTCTTGTTGAAAATACCTTGTCAAATATGATGTCATGGATAACATTTACATTTTAGAGAGTAGAAAAGAATAATGAATGAGCCTGTGAAAATGTCGGAAGATGAAGCAAGCTGGGAAAATAATAATCCATAGAAGAGGGTAGAAAGGAGAATATTGATGGATCCTATAGAAGTAAAAAAAGATCGTTACGGTATGAAAAGAAATTTTACGAAGAGACGCTAGGTGATTAAGCGAAACGAAGCAAGTATGGCATGAAAAGAGATGACAGATGGGAAACGGTTAAGAAGAATAGGTCTGTAAGAAGGGAGGAGATGAATAGAGAGGAGTGAGAGGCGTAAAAAATGACTTACCGAAATAATAGGAGATCGGAAGCGAGAGAAGAGCGGCAGAGATCAAATACGACCCCCCGGAAAAGGTGCGGTAATGAGATGGGAAGAAACGCTCCAGCAGGGCGGGATGGAAACTCCCAGAAAAAATTAGTGCCCAATCAAGAAAATATAGGAGGAGTTAGTTCTGCAGAAGAGACAGATATAAAAATAGAAGCGGGATAAAGATTACATGCATGCAGAGAGAGATTTTGTTTGTCTAGGAAAGATGACCGAATGTTCGTAGAGACAGCCATTCCTCTACGAACGAAGGAGAGGCCTGACGGATTGACCCAGCGACAGTGTACGTCAACCTGAATTGGGAGCCCGGCTATGCGAAGTGCGACTTCACCCGACGGATGAAAAAGCGAGCCCCGAGAACTGGCCGCTAGCCGAAAGAGTGAATACCCGTTCCCAGGGGACTTAACGAAGGACATCCGCTAGCAGCTAACTGATATACCCCCACCTATGCTGTTACTGTGCGAAGTTCATCATGATTCCTGACGAGTGCCCAGGTCCACGAATGCAGCGTCAATAAAGGTACGTGTGGCAGTTGTTCATTGATGTTGTAAAACTGTGTATGCCTATCTAGAACTCATCCATTAAATAATCTAATAATACCTCAGAGATGACTAAGTGAATTATATATAGTTGATGAAGTCCACTTGTAGTTATTATAAAAATTAGAAGACTTAAAATAAGGTTGTTAGAACAATAATTGTATCATGTATTGTGATGTATTTATGTGTGTTAGTAATTTCAATAAATCTATCCATTTGTAATTTCAATCAGGTAATTAGATTATTTTATTCATAAAAACACAACGCAATTTAAGAAGACGGTTTTAATCAGGTATTATGGTAAATGATTTATATATATATATATTGGCTATACACCCCAAATTTACCTACCTCGATAGTAATCATTTAATAAATAAGATAAACAATTTAGTTATTGCGGAACATTCTCCAAACCTTAACCACCCATTATAGTTGGTAAAGTGACACAAAAATGAAGATTATCTGATTGAAATAATGGACTGACGTATTGAAAATATATTTAATGTAAAGTGTAGAATGCTTTTTTAAGTTAAAAGTGTACGGGATGTATAAGAATAGAATAAGGTATAAAAGAATGATATTTGTGTACTATAAAATTGGTATAGAGTTTAAAAATAACTAGATAATGGGAATTAGCAAAGTTTTCGATAAGACAAAGTGTAGAATGATGATACAATATAAAACATCTAAATGTGTTTCTGAATACAAACGAAATACCCCTGACGAAATCTTAAAGATGATTTTTTGTCGATGCACGAAAGGATGTAACAGTGGCAAGTGTGGTTGAAGAAAAGCATCATGAAACTGCTCTGTCACATGCCTGAATTTCAAGGGCAATTGCAACAACGGAGTCGCAATTTTTATTCAGGAAGTAGGATACGACGACGACGTCGATTCACTTCCAATCTCTTTGGACGACGTCTCCACTACTGACGAAGATGAATGCGCCTCGACACTTCCGCCTCAAAAAAACCAAGATGTTGCCACATTTTTTTTCATTTTAGAATTACTATCAGTCCATGTAAATACGTTCATTATATGATTCGTAATAATAAAAGATATAATTATAAAAATGTATTGTGTTTCAATTGCAATTACCTTTTTTCCATTCTTAAAGAATTGTTATTCACCATGATAGCAAGTTACAGCAGTTAAAAAGCAACAGGCTCTCAACATACTCATTTCTAGAAAAACATCGGAATTGAGCGTACATGTTAGAAATACTATAACTTTTTAATTGGTTCAAGATAAAGTTACAAAAGTCTATATCAAATTGAAGGAAATTTAATATTCTACAACTTCGTCTGTGAAAATTTTTCTGAGAAACGAACGTGGGAGGCACTAGAAGCAAATGTTTGACAAAAAGAGTGAGGTAAAAATGATTTTTTCGAAAATTATCGATTTTCAATAACGTGTATCTCGAAAACCGTTAGGAATTCGACAAATATTTAATTTAACAATTTTATGTGAAATTATATTAGCCTTCATTTTTATATTTAACATTTTTTTCTACAGTGAACCGTTTCCGAGATATAAGTGAAAATCCAAAAAAAGGGACCTTTCCACCCCCATAACCCCTTTAGCTCACCCCCCAGGGCGGGGACTTTTAGTATGTTTACCTACTAAGTACTCCTAACAAAGCCCTAAAGTTAAAAATTCTCGCATATTCCATGCCATCTACACCCTTCTTTTGAACAGTCTTTGATTGGACTACAGGTAATTATCGGGATCCAAGACACATGCGTCAGCGGTCCTGCTTAAAATTTATTTAAGTGAACGTTGAAATAAACATACAAAAAAAATTTTGCACCTTCCTTTAATCTTAAATTTTTCGTTTAATCTTAAAAGCCGTTATCCATTTGTGTTTCAAATACTTTCGTCTAGCTTTTAATGTTTATTACAAACCGAGTTGCTTACTTTAAAATGTAAATATTCAAGTAAAATTATAACACCATTAATTTTGGGGTATTGATATTTTGGTACGGCAATAATATTTTAATGTTATTCCACTGAACAAAATTTTCGAAATATGTAAAAATATTAAAAAAATAATTTACCGTAACAATCAGAAAAATTATATATAAATATTGTGCAATTTTTACACTGATAGACCCAAAGTAAAATTCTTAAGAAAAATATCTAATATTACTTTTTTATATTTTACTTTATACTATTCCGAGACATTCAGATCCTGAAAACAATGAAGTGTGATTCTCATGTATTCTGTCCGTTTCTTATATTACCAATCTTACATTCGAAATTAAACGTTGTTAAATGTCACTTAGAGGCCTACAGAAGGATATCTGGGTTATTAATGTAAAATATCAACATACGAACGAATTGCAAGACCCGTCGTAATATCAACGATGTAAATCAGCTAATTCTAGTAATAATATATTTCACAACAATTTACATTTCTCTACAAAAATTTTAAATTTAAAAGCTTTCCAAATAAAAATAGTTACTTAAATAAACATTTTGTAATCTTATTAATAAAAGAGAGTGTTTGCGTGTGTGTGTGTGTGTATGCGACCCCCAGGCGAATCTGTGATACTTACAGACGCCAAATTTGGCATACTGGTAGTGCAGACTATGGGAAGGTGCACCTCGAAGCCCGAATTTTAAGTTTTATTCTAGAAAATTTTTTATTTTATGTTTTGTGCGATATTTTATGTTTTTTTAACTTCAGATTACGATATCTCGGCAAAAAATAATCGTAGAATTTTGATCTTTTTACAATCTAAGACTACAGACATTTCTCCTTCAAACAAGACCTCATTTGTTTAAAAATAATTTAAAACAGACTAATATTTTCATCAAAATATTGAAACCACTTTTAAGAGAAATTTATGCTCTTTTGAGGATCTACGGTCGATGCTCTTCGAGTTTTTATCTTACAAAGAAAATATTTACATCATCTGGAAGATGAAAGCTTTCTCATTCATATCAACCTCATTTCAAGTCTCTATCTTAAAATTTCGATTTTTAATTGAATTTTAAAGAACGATACTCAAACACAAATTTCCTGCTTGGTTCTTCAAGCGCGGAATTGAATGACAATTTTCTCCCTTTGGATTGTAAGCGATTGAGTCATTGAATTATGTTTTGTGGGATTTTTATGTTTTTTTAACTTCAGATTACGATATCTCGGCAAAAAATGATCGTAGAATTTTGATATTTTTACAGTCTAAGACTTCAGACATTTCTCCTTCAAACAAGACCTCATTTGTTTAAAAATAATTTAAAACAGACTAATATTTTCATCAAAATATTAAAACCAGTTTTTAGAGAAATTTACGCGAATTTTGAGGATATACGGTCGATGCTCTTCGAGTTTTTATCTTACAAAGAAAATATTTACATTATCTGGAAGATGAAAGCTTTCTCATTCATATAAACCTCATTTCAAGTCTCTATCTTAAAATTTCGATTTTTAATTGAATTTTAAAGAACGATACTTCAACACAAATTCTATGTGGTTCTTCCAACGCGGTGCTCTAAGCGTTGAAATCAATCATTCATAAGAACTGCGCATGCGCACAAGGAAACGTTTTATTTACTTTTGCCGGTGTTCACTTTTTCTGTATTCTGTCAATTTTTGTTTAATTTAGTTACTTTTTTGAGTATTCTTTCTTTTAATACTTCTGTCTGAAATTCTGGAATATTTTTAATTATTATTATAATACTTCGAAACTTAACAATGTTTAAAAGGGGTGTTTTAAAACAACTGATAATTATATTTGTGTTTAGCTTTGAGAAAAAAATAATTTTGTAAAGGTTTTTTTGGTCTTTTATGCTAAAATAGCACTTAAAAATCAAAAAAAGAAACAAAAACTGAACTGTAAATAGCATACCTTTTTTATAAATTGATCAATTTGAAGTAATTTTTAATGAAATTTAGCTAAAACACCTATCATTCTGCACAAAATCCTAAAGCTAATGTTTTAAACTAATTTTAGCTTTTGATTGTGGAAATTTTTGATGTTAAAACATGTTAGCAATGTATTACATATGCATTATTTTGTATGTCAAATATAGTTGCAGATTAATTTTATAGAAATTTTTGGTATGACTTTCTTAAGTAGCATGATTTATTTTTTCTCGATGATATCTTTTTCTTAATTGTCATATTTTGAGAACATAACTTTTTTAAATTAAAAAAACACAAATAACAGTTTAGGTTAACAAGATTTATTGTCAAGAATTATATTTCACATGATTGGACAAGCCACAAGTCAAGAAGTGTTGAAATTAATGGAGGTAAGGTTAATTTTTTTTACATGTAGTAAATTTTTCATGTCCTGATAAATGATTCATAGATTAGAATCGATAGCTGATTTATACCTCATTTATATTTTTAGAATTTAACTTCTTACTTCTGTTTTAACTTTCCTGTCTATTTTACCATCATGTTTTGTTTTGCTATTATTGAAGTGTGTAAAATGTTTTTCATTGCTTACTACGATTTGAAAATTCTTTTTTTGTATTATTGGCCGGAGCATATCTGGCCGCAGCCTGTACTTTTTATTCATACTGTGTTATTTATACTGTTATTTTTTGTACGTTATTTATACTGTATTTAGTTTTTAATTGATTTGGTATTTTTTACCTTTCAGCTTTTTCCGAATGATTTTCCGAATCTTTACCCCGGAAAGAGAAGCGAGACTGGAAGAAATCAGACAACAACAGAAAAGAATAGTTGGAAAAAAACCACAGGATCGTCATGATTTGTTAGCAAAAGTGTTTCATCAAAAATAAAATCACTTATGAGTCTCATCACAAAGGCAAAGATTTTTGGAGAAGTTAGGTGTCATATGTACATCATAATTGCAGTTTTGGCTGATTTAAACTCTGTTTTCTCACATTTTAATGCCCCTGTAGCAGTAGTGGATTACATGGTTAACTGGAGTAACTCATTTTGTTCCATTTTAAAGGAATTAGGCTGTGGTTCATATGGGAATGGCGTTTAGAAACATACGGCATATGAGGCAGATATTACAGATCAAATAATAGCCAAAGATGACACCACTTCAGTCAGTTGTCACAAAACAACTGTCTCTGTCCACATGTTGCAGAAGTCTCCTCTACACGATTTCTTCATTCTGGAATGGCGTTTAGAAACATACGGCATATGAGGCAGATATTACGGATCAAATAATAGCCAAAGAAAGAAAGTGTCTATAGACAATGCGTGGATTGTCCCTTATTACCCTCTACTAACCACAATTTTCAATGCCCATATAAACGTAGAGTACTGTAATTCAGTTTTATAGTGTTGCGTGTGAGTGGAACACTGGTGTGTGGTTTTCAAATGATTTGAGCTTTTACTGGAAATTAGCAGAATATTAGCTTCCAAAACAGTAATTGTTAGGAAAGTTTTGAATTTAATTTATTAAATGCTGATCACGAGATTTCTTTTCTTTTTGTGATACTTTAAATTAATTTTGCATCACGTGCCTAACAACGAAATTAATTGATACAAAGAAAATATTAAAATACAGTAAAAGATAAAATTTAACCACTAGACTAATTGAGATGGAAATTTTTAAAAATTTAGTTCAAATTAGTAAGTTTTATGGATATTAAATCAAATCTATATATAAAACTGTAATTTCCTCTCTAAATATGCTTCGCCATGACGATAAATAAGTCCCAAGGCCAAACTTTAAAATATGATGGCTTACATTTACCAGAAAATTGTTTCTCTCACTATCAGCTTTACGTAGCTGGCTCACACGTAAGTTCTCGGACGAGCCTGGTAATATTAGTTCCGCCCAATGAAGAAACAAAATATATTGTTTATAAAAAAATCCTCTAAAAAGCAATTTCATTGCTTTTTTATTGTAATTATCCTAAAATGTATCAAGTAGCGAAGCACGGGTATTCAGCTAGTTTTAGTATAAAATATCCTCTTATCTCATAACTAAACCAAGAGAACAATTTCTTTCCCATTAAATTATGTACTCAGTAACCTGAGTCCATTATAATGACTGCTCTTTAGAGGTTTCTAGAATCGGAATCCTGTGTAATCATCTCACTAAACATTTATGTTGATTTAAAGAAAATATTTTATTTACAAAAATTATATTTATTTAGGGTTTACAAAATCACTGTTATCATTAAAATCAAGCAATAAAAATATTACCACATATTGAAGACGAAATGTTTTTCCACATTGACATTAATTTTCAGCAAATATTCAAAATAAATATTGGCAAATTTGAGGGGTCATAAAAACTTAGCGATTCGGATATCATATAAGGTTTATTTTGTATTCAAAAACACATTTAGAAGTTTTATATAGTACCAAGTAGCGAAATGGCAGCATATCGTCCACAAAATGAATATTTTTAACATTAGTAACATATCAATATGTATTAAAATATTGGATCAGGTCTTGAGAAATTATAAAAGTTTTGGAATACGTTACTCCATAGACGTTCAAATGGAGCTAAAATATTCGCTTCCAATTTTTCGTATTAAAACAATTAGCTTACCGATGCATTTTCCATCCTCTTCACTTTTTATGTCACCTTTTTTGCACTTGCATAAAAATCCACTTTCTGAATTATCGTTCCTCTCGCATATACCATTTAAACTAGCACAAGAGTTTTTATTTTCCTCTTGTTCACAAACATCTGTATAAAATCAGAAAAAAATATATCACAAATGCAAATAATCGCAGATGCTTATTTGTTTTTCAAGTTTTTTGTTCAAACAAAAATAAATATTCGTCTAATGTCTCCACATTCTATTTTATAACACTTCCATGTTCAGTCCTCGGAAAACAAAATAAACTATGTTGCAAGGTTTCCGAAATCCTCAAAGTCTCAAATTTATTTCTACAGGCAATCATCGGAATCCCAGGCACATGCGGCAGTGGTCCTCCTTACAATTTATTTTAGTGAACGTTGCAATAAACATTCTAAACAAAAATTTGTGCCGCGAATTCCATTAATCTTAAAAGCCGTTATCCATTTGTGATTGAAATGCTCTCGTATAGCTTTTAATGTGTAATCCAAACGAAAGTAATTTCTTTAAAATGTAAATATTCAAGTAAAATTATAAGACAATTATTTTTGGGGTATTTACATTTTTGTACGACAATAATATTTTAATGTTATTCAACTGAACAAATTTTTTCGAACAATTTGATGTTAGCTTACCGATGCATTTTCCATCCTCTTCACTTTTTATGTCAACTTTTTTGCACTTGCATAAAAATCCACTTTCTGAATTATCGTTCCTCTCGCATATACCATTTAAATTAGCACACGTGTTTTTATTTTCCACCTGTTCACAAACATCTGTATAAAATCAGAAAACAATATATCACAAATGCAAATAATCGCAGATAATTATCTGTTATTCAAGATTTTTGTTCAAATCAAAATAAATATTCGTCTAATGTTTCAACATTCTATTTTTTTAACACATTAAGGTTCAGTATTCGTGAAACAAAATAAATTTTGTTGCAAGGTTTCCGAATTCCTCAAATTCTGAATTTTATTTCTACAGGCAATCATCGGGATCTGAGGAACATGCGGCAGTGGTCCTGCTTAAAATTTATTTGAGTGAACATTCAAATTAATATGCAAAACAAAAATTTACGCCGCGAATTCCATTAATCTTAAAAGCCCTTATCCATTTGTGTTTCAAATGCTTTCGTATAGCTTTTAATGTGTATTCCAAACGAAGTGCTTACTTTAAAATGTAAAAATTCAAGTAAAATTATAACACAATTATTTTTGGGGTATTTATATTTTCGTACGGCAGTAATATTTTAATGTTATTCAACTGAACAAATTTTTTCAAACTATTTCATGTTATTAAAAAGTATAATTAACCGTTACAATCGAAAAATTATATATATAAATATTATACATCTTCTTCAATGCTATCACGAAATGAAAATTCTTAATAAAACTATCTAAAAAAAATTTTTCACATTTTACTTTATATTATTCCGAAACATTCAGATCCCGAAAACGATGAAGCTAGATTCTAATGTATATTGTCCGTTTCTTACATTACCAATCTAAAATTCGAAAATCAACGTTTTTATAAGTAAATTAGAGGCCCACAGAAGTATACCTGGATTATTAATGTAAAATATCAACGTACAAACGAATTGCAAGTACCGTCGTAATATCAAAGATGTAAATCAGCCAAACCCAGTAATAATAAATTTCCCTAAAATTTACCTGTTTCTAAAAAAATTTTAATTTTAAAAACTTTCCAATTCAGAATGGTAACTTAAATAAACATTTTGTCTTTTTTGTATAAAATATCCTCTTATATCTTAATTTAACCACGAAAACAATTTCTTTCCCATTAAATTCTGTTCTCAGTAACCTGAGTTCAATATTATGAGTGCTCATTCAAGGTTTCTAGAATCGGAATCCTATGTAATCAACTCACTAAACATTTATGTGCATTTTAAGAAAATATTTTATTTACAAAAATTATATTTTTTGGGGGTTTACCAAATCACTGATATCATTAAAATCAAGCAATGTAAATATTCTCACATATTGTAGACGAAATGTTTTTACACATTGACATTAATTATTCTGCAAGTAACATAAATAAATAACGGCAAGTTTCGGGGGTCATATGATCATACCGATTATGATATCATTTAGGATTTTTTGTATTCAGAAACACATTTAGATGTTTTATATTGTATCAAAGTAGCGAACTGACAGCATTTCGTCCACAAAATGATTTTTTTTAAAATTTTTAACATATCAATATGTATTGAAATATTGGATCAGGTCTTGGGAAATTATGAAAGTGTTTGAATGGATCACTCTGTAGACAATCAATGGGAGCTAAAAAAGGTATTCTCGTCAAATTTTACGTATTAAAACAGTTAGCTTACCGATGCATTTTCCATCGTCTTCTCTTTTTTTGTCACCTTTTTTGCACTTGCATACAAATCCACTTTCTAAATTCTCGTTCCTCTCGCATATACCATTTAAAGTAGCACAAGTGTTTTTATTTTCCTCCTGTTCACAAACATCTGTATAAAATTAGAAAACAATATGTCACAAATGCTTTCGGTTTAAATGCTTTCTTATAGCTTTTAATGTGTATTCCAAACAGAAGTTCTTACTTTAAAATGTAAATTTTGAAGTAAAATTATAACACAATTATTTTTGGAGTATTTATATTTTGGAACGGCAGTAATATTTTAATGTTTTTCAATTGAACAAATTTTTTCGAACTCTCTGATTCTATTAAAAACTATAATTAACCGTAAAAATCGGAAAATTATATATATTATCGTTATACATCTTCTTCAATGCTATCACGAAATGAAGATCCTTAATAAAAGTATCTTAAATAAATTTTTCATATTTTACTTTATATTATTCCGAAACATTCAGATCCCGAAAACAATGAAGCTAGATTCTAATGTATATTGTCCGTTTCTTACATTACCAATGTAACATTCGAAATTCAACGTTGTTATATGTAAACTAGAGGCCTACAAATGTCTACCCGAGATATTAATGTAAAATATTGTTGTAGAGTTTATTGGTGGGTCATGATTTAGTATAGTAGCAGGCAATGATACCATTACTCTGAATTCTAAACAATACATTAATTTATTAACATAACACATATATTAGTACACATTCAATTAAATCATTGATAATTATCAACCTAAAGAAACACTCATTATATCAAGATATTACTTAACTGTACTATTTCACTTATTGATTTCATTTCAGTACTCAATATATATTATTATATCTTAACTTTAGCCTATATTATAGGATTCGGGGATTTATTAACTTTTGGCAATAGGTAATGAAAGGTTACCTCCATTCTTGAAGACTGCAGAAGGGAAACATTCGCCGGCATATTCACGTGCATCGATTGGTATAACTTTCATCAGGATTCACTTTCGCTGTGGAACGCAGTCATCAGAATCGCTATATGGCCCGGGAAGAGGCAGGCTTTAATGGCAGGATCGGTTCTCCATCTTTGGCTTGTGGGGCTCAGGCAATCTGTCTTGGTTCCGTAGCTCAACTATTCTCCTCTCATCCGTAGCTTGCAGAGGTCAGGCAAACTATCTTGGCTCCGACGCTCCTCTATGCTCCTCTCATCGCTAGCTTGCGGGGGTCAGGCAATCTCTCTCGGCGCCACTTTTCATCTATTTTCCTCTCATCGTTGGCTTGCAGGCTTATAGCGATGCGCTAAGTCTGGGCTCAATCTCCCTTAAACTCTTTTTTAGACTTCTCGCTTACGAGGCTACGACTCTATGTCTGTGTGTTTAGTCTGAGCGCCAAAATCAATCATGTGCCTTTTTCATATTCTCACTCTCTCTTTTTTTTATCTTCTCAACACCCCGCCTTTTACATTTTCATTCGTCTCTAATGTTCAACCTTTTCTCTCACTTCCACTTCGATTCGCTAAATCTTTACAACATAATTATTTCTTTAAACCATTCTTAGTGACGGGCGTTTCATATCAAAATAATTTAGCCTTCGACTCACCCCTGCCTTTCTAGGGATCATGTTTTCCCAGAACATCTCCTATGTGTGGGGTCATCTTCTCTTTTCCAACAATTCCTTTTTCATCTCGATGTCCCCTCTATGTAGCCCTCTCGCTGTTTCGTCTCTTAACTGTTGCTTTTCAGTTCCTTCTTCTTCATCCGGTCCTTTGTACAAATAGGCGCCATTTCAATTTTCTCATTTTACCCCCGTTTGTCCGATTTAATTGGCTTGTCTGCCCCTTTCGAACTTCTAACATGCCGTATCCCCACGACATTCTTCTTGTATCGTCTGGCGTCATTTCTCTGTTTCATTTTCAGCCCCGTTTGTTAATTGGTTTTAATGAACCTTTTCTGTTTATTTTATATGTCGTAATCCACGACAAATATCAACGTACGAACAACGATGAAGCGTAAACGATGAAGCTAGATTCTAATGTATATTGTCCGTTTCTTACATTAACAATCTAACATTCAAAATTCCACGTTGTTATATTTAAATTAGAGGCCTACAAAAGTCTACCTGAGTTAATAATGTAAAATATCAACGTAGGAACAAATTGCAAGTACCGTCGTAATATCAAAGATGTAAATCAGCCAATTCCAGTAATAAGAAAATTTTCCTAAAATTTACCTTTTTCAAAAGAATTTTAATTTTAAAAGCTTCTTCAATTTAGAATGGTAACTTAAATAAACATTTTGTCTTTTTAGTATAAAATATACTCATATCTTATCTGAACAGCGAGAACAATTTCTTTCCCATTAAATTCTGATCTCAGTAACCTGAGTCCAATATTATGACTTCTTATTCAAGGTTTCTAGACTCGGAATCTTATAAGATCATCTCACTAAACATTTATGTGGATTTAAAGAAAATATTCTATTTACAAAAATTATATTTTTTGGGGTTTTGCCAAATCACTGCTATCATTAAATTCAAGCAATCTAAATATTGTCACATATTGTAGACGAAATGTTTTTCCACATTGACATTCATTATTCTGCAAATAATAAAAATAAATAACGGCAAGTTTTGGGGGTCATATGATCTTACCGAATAGGATATCGTTTAGGATTTTTTGTATTCAGAAACACATTTAGATGTTTTATATAGTATCAAAGTACCAAACTGACAGCATATCGCCCACAAAATGATTATATTTAACATTTTTAACATATCAATAAGTATTGAAATATTGGATCATGTCTTGAGAAATTATAAAATTGTTTTAATACATCACTCCATAGACATTCAAATGGAGCTAAAAAAAGTATTCTCGTCAAATTTTTCGTATTAAAACAGATAGCTTACCAATGCACTTTCCATCCTCTTCTTCTTTTTTGTCACCTTTTTTGCAATTGCATAGAAATCCACTTTCTAAATTCTCGTTCCTCTCGCATATACCATTTAAATTAGCACAAGTGTTTATATTTTCCTCCTGTTCACAAACATCTGTATAAAATCAGAAAACAATTTATCACAAATTCCAATAATCGCTGATACTTATATGTTATTCAAGATTTTGGTTCAAACCAAAATTAATATTCGTCTAATGCCTCAACATTGTAATTTTTAACACATTAAGATTCAGTTCTCGGAAAACAAAATAAACTTTGTTCCAAGGTTTCCGAAATCCTCAAATTCTGAATATTATTTCTACAGGTAATCATCGGGATCCGAGGCACATGCGGCAGTGGTCCTGCTTACAATTTATTTGAGTGAACGTTGAAATAAACATACTAAAGAAAAATTTGCGCCGCGAATTCCTTTAATCTTAAAAGCCGTTATCCATTTGTGATTGAAATGCTCTCGTATAGCTTTTAATGTGTAATCCAAACGAAAGTAATTTCTTTAAAATGTAAATATTCAAGTAAAATTATAAGACAATTATTTTTGGGGTATTTACATTTTTGTACGACAATAATATTTTAATGTTATTCAACTGAACAAATTTTTTCGAACAATTTGATGTTATTAAAAATATAATTAACCGTAACAATCGGAAAATTATATATATTATTATTATACATCTTCTTCAACGCTATCACGAAAAGAAAATCCTTAATAAAAGTATCTAAAATAAATTTTTCATATTTTACTTTATATTATTCCGAAACATTCAGATCCCAAAAACGATGAAGCTAGATTCTAATGTATATTGTCCGTTTCTTACATTAACAATCTAACATTCAAAATTCCACGTTGTTATATTGAAATTAGAGGCCTACAAAAGTCTACCTGAGTTAATAATGTAAAATATCAACGTAGGAACAAATTGCAAGTACCGCCGTAATATCAAAGATGTAAATCAGCCAATCCCAGTAATAGTAAATTTTCCTAAAATTTACCTTTTTCTAAAAAAAATTTAATTGTAAAAGCTTTCCAATTTAGAATGCTAACTTAAATAAACATTTTGTCTTTTTAGTATAAAATATAATCTTATATCTTAACTTAACCACGAGAACAATTTCATTCTTATTAAATTCTGTTCACAGTAACCTGAGTCCAATATTATGACTGCTTATTCAAGGTTTCTAGACTCGGAATCCTATAAGATCATCTCACTAAACATTTATGTGGATTTAAAGAAAATATTCTATTTACAAAAATTATATTTTTGGGGGTTTTGCCAAATCACTGCTATCATTAAATTCAAGCAATCTAAATATTGTCACATATTGTACACGAAATGTTTTTCCACATTGAAATTAATTATTCTGCAAATAATAAAAATAAATAACGGCAAGTTTTGGGGGTCATATGATCTTACCGAATAGGATATCAATTAGGATTTTTTGTATTAAGAAACACATTTAGATGTTTTTTATAGTATCAAAGTACCAAACTGGCAGCATATCGCCCACAAAATGATTATACTTAACATTTTTAACATATCAATAAGTATTGAAATATTGGATCAAGACTTGAGAAATTATAAAATTATTTTAATACATCACTCCATAGACATTCAAATGGAGCTAAAAAAAGTATTCTCGTCAAATTTTTCGTATTAAAACAGATAGCTTACCAATGCACTTTCCATCCTCTTCTTCTTTTTTGTCACCTTTTTTGCAATTGCATAGAAATCCACTTTCTAAATTCTCGTTCCTCTCGCATATACCATTTAAATTAGCACAAGTGTTTATATATTCCTCCTGTTCACAAACATCTGTATAAAATCAGAAAACAATTTATCACAAATTCCAATAATCGCTGATACTTATATGTTATTCAAGATTTTGGTTCAAACCAAAATTAATATTCGTCTAATGCCTCAACATTCTATTTTTTAACACATTAAGATTCAGTTCTCGGAAAACAAAATAAACTTTGTTCCAAGGTTTCCGAAATCCTCAAATTATGAATTTTATTTCTACAGGTAATCATCGGGATCCGAGGCACATGCGGCAGTGGTCCTGCTTACAATTTATTTGAGTGAACGTTGAAATAAACATACTAAAGAAAAATTTGCGCCGCGAATTCCTTTAATCTTAAAAGCCGTTATCCATTTGTGATTGAAATGCTCTCGTATAGCTTTTAATGTGTAATCCAAACGAAAGTAATTTCTTTAAAATGTAAATATTCAAGTAAAATTATAAGACAATTATTTTTGGGGTATTTACATTTTTGTACGACAATAATATTTTAATGTTATTCAACTGAACAAATTTTTTCGAACAATTTGATGTTATTAAAAATATAATTAACCGTAACAATCGGAAAATTATATATATTATTATTATACATCTTCTTCAACGCTATCACGAAAAGAAAATCCTTAATAAAAGTATCTAAAATAAATTTTTCATATTTTACTTTATATTATTCCGAAACATTCAGTTCCCGAAAACGATGAAGCTAGATTCTAATGTATATTGTCAGTTTCTTACATTAACAATCTAACATTCAAAATTCCACGTTGTTATATTGAAATTAGAGGCCTACAAAAGTCTACCTGAGTTAATAATGTAAAATATCAACGTAGGAACAAATTGCAAGTACCGCCGTAATATCAAAGATGTAAATCAGCCAATCCCAGTAATAATAAATTTTCCTAAAATTTACCTTTTTGTAAAAAAAATTTAATTGTAAAAGCTTTCCAATTTAGAATGCTAACTGAAATAAACATTTTGTCTTTTTAGTATAAAATATAATCTTATATCTTAACTTAACCACGAGAACAATTTCTTTCTTATTAAATTCTGTTCACAGTAACCTGAGTCCAATCTTATGACTGCTTATTCAAGGTTTCTAGACTCGGAATCCTATAAGATCATCTCACTAAACATTTATGTGGATTTAAAGAAAATATTCTATTTACAAAAATTATATTTTTGGGAGTTTTGCCAAATCACTGCTATCATTAAATTCAAGCAATCTAAATATTGTCACATATTGTAGACGAAATGTTTTTCCACATTGACATTAATTATTCTGCAAATAATAAAAATAAATAACGGCAAGTTTTGGGGGTCATATGATCTTACCACATAGGATATCGTTTAGGATTTTTTGTATTCAGAAACACATTTCGATGTTTTATATAGTATCAAAGTACCAAACTGACAGCATATCGCCCACAAAATGATTATTTTTAACATTTTTAACATACCAATAAGTATTGAAATATTGGATCATGTCTTGAGAAATTATAAAATTGTTTTAATACATCACTCCATAGACATTCAAATGGAGCTAAAAAAAGTATTCTCGTCAAATTTTTCGTATTAAAACAGATAGCTTACCAATGCACTTTCCATCCTCTTCTTTTTTGTCACCTTTTTTGCAATTGCATACATATCCACTTTCTAAATTCTCGTTCCTCTCGCATATACCATTTAAATTAGCACAAGTCTTTTTATTTTCCTCCTGTTCACAAACATCTGTATAAAATCAGAAAACAATTTATCACAAATTCAAATAATCGCTGATACTTATATGTTATTCAATATTTTGGTTCAAACCATAATTAATATTCGTCTAATGTCTCAATATTCTATTTTTTAACACATTAAGATTCAGTCCTCGGAAAACAAAATAAACTTTGTTCCAAGGTTTCCGAAATCCTCAAATTCTGAATTTTATTTCTACGGGTAATCATCGAGATCCGAGGCACATGCGGCAGTGGTCCTGCTTACAATTTATTTGAGTGAACGTTGAAATAAACATACTAAAGAAAAATTTGCGCCGCGAATTCCTTTAATCTTAAAAGCCGTTATCCATTTGTGATTGAAATGCTCTCGTATAGCTTTTAATGTGTAATCCAAACGAAAGTAATTTCTTTAAAATGTAAATATTCAAGTAAAATTATAAGACAATTATTTTTGGGGTATTTACATTTTTGTACGACAATAATATTTTAATGTTATTCAACTGAACAAATTTTTTCGAACAATTTGATGTTATTAAAAATATAATTAACCGTAACAATCGGAAAATTATATATATTATTATTATACATCTTCTTCAACGCTATCACGAAAAGAAAATCCTTAATAAAAGTATCTAAAATAAATTTTTCATATTTTACTTTATATTATTCCGAAACATTCAGATCCCAAAAACGATGAAGCTAGATTCTAATGTATATTGTCCGTTTCTTACATTAACAATCTAACATTCAAAATTCCACGTTGTTATATTTAAATTAGAGGCCTACAAAAGTCTACCTGCGTTAATAATGTAAAATATCAACGTAGGAACAAATTGCAAGTACCGCCGTAATATCAAAGATGTAAATCAGCCAATCCCAGTAATAGTAAATTTTCCTAAAATTTACCTTTTTCTAAAAAAAATTTAATTGTAAAAGCTTTCCAATTTAGAATGCTAACTTAAATAAACATTTTGTCTTTTTAGTATAAAATATAATCTTATATCTTAACTTAACCACGAGAACAATTTCATTCTTATTAAATTATGTTCACAGTAACCTGAGTCCAATATTATGACTGCTTATTCAAGGTTTCTAGACTCGGAATCCTATAAGATCATCTCACTAAACATTTATGTGGATTTAAAGAAAATATTCTATTTACAAAAATTATATTTTTGGGGGTTTTGCCAAATCACTGCTATCATTAAATTCAAGCAATCTAAATATTGTCACATATTGTACACGAAATGTTTTTCCACATTGAAATTAATTATTCTGCAAATAATAAAAATAAATAACGGCAAGTTTTGGGGGTCATATGATCTTACCGAATAGGATATCAATTAGGATTTTTTGTATTAAGAAACACATTTAGATGTTTTTTATAGTATCAAAGTACCAAACTGGCAGCATATCGTCCACAAAATGATTATACTTAACATTTTTAACATATCAATAAGTATTGAAATATTGGATCAAGACTTGAGAAATTATAAAATTATTTTAATACATCACTCCATAGACATTCAAATGGAGCTAAAAAAAGTATTCTCGTCAAATTTTTCGTATTAAAACAGATAGCTTACCAATGCACTTTCCATCCTCTTCTTCTTTTTTGTCACCTTTTTTGCAATTGCATAGAAATCCACTTTCTAAATTCTCGTTCCTCTCGCATATACCATTTAAATTAGCACAAGTGTTTATATATTCCTCCTGTTCACAAACATCTGTATAAAATCAGAAAACAATTTATCACAAATTCCAATAATCGCTGATACTTATATGTTATTCAAGATTTTGGTTCAAACCAAAATTAATATTCGTCTAATGCCTCAACATTCTATTTTTTAACACATTAAGATTCAGTTCTCGGAAAACAAAATAAACTTTGTTCCAAGGTTTCCGAAATCCTCAAATTATGAATTTTATTTCTACAGGTAATCATCGGGATCCGAGGCACATGCGGCAGTGGTCCTGCTTACAATTTATTTGAGTGAACGTTGAAATAAACATACTAAAGAAAAATTTGCGCCGCGAATTCCTTTAATCTTAAAAGCCGTTATCCATTTGTGATTGAAATGCTCTCGTATAGCTTTTAATGTGTAATCCAAACGAAAGTAATTTCTTTAAAATGTAAATATTCAAGTAAAATTATAAGACAATTATTTTTGGGGTATTTACATTTTTGTACGACAATAATATTTTAATGTTATTCAACTGAACAAATTTTTTCGAACAATTTGATGTTATTAAAATATAATTAACCGTAACAATCGGAAAATTATATATATTATTATTATACATCTTCTTCAACGCTATCACGAAAAGAAAATCCTTAATAAAAGTATCTAAAATAAATTTTTCATATTTTACTTTATATTATTCCGAAACATTCAGTTCCCGAAAACGATGAAGCTAGATTCTAATGTATATTGTCAGTTTCTTACATTAACAATCTAACATTCAAAATTCCACGTTGTTATATTGAAATTAGAGGCCTACAAAAGTCTACCTGAGTTAATAATGTAAAATATCAACGTAGGAACAAATTGCAAGTACCGCCGTAATATCAAAGATGTAAATCAGCCAATCCCAGTAATAATAAATTTTCCTAAAATTTACCTTTTTGTAAAAAAAATTTAATTGTAAAAGCTTTCCAATTTAGAATGCTAACTGAAATAAACATTTTGTCTTTTTAGTATAAAATATAATCTTATATCTTAACTTAACCACGAGAACAATTTCTTTCTTATTAAATTCTGTTCACAGTAACCTGAGTCCAATCTTATGACTGCTTATTCAAGGTTTCTAGACTCGGAATCCTATAAGATCATCTCACTAAACATTTATGTGGATTTAAAGAAAATATTCTATTTACAAAAATTATATTTTTGGGAGTTTTGCCAAATCACTGCTATCATTAAATTCAAGCAATCTAAATATTGTCACATATTGTAGACGAAATGTTTTTCCACATTGACATTAATTATTCTGCAAATAATAAAAATAAATAACGGCAAGTTTTGGGGGTCATATGATCTTACCGAATAGGATATCGTTTAGGATTTTTTGTATTCAGAAACACATTTAGATGTTTTATATAGTATCAAAGTACCAAACTGGCAGCATATCGCCCACAAAATGATTATATTTAACATTTTTAACATATCAATAAGTATTGAAATATTGGATCATGTCTTGAGAAATTATAAAATTGTTTTAATACATCACTCCATAGACATTCAAATGGAGCTAAAAAAAGTATTCTCGTCAAATTTTTCGTATTAAAACAGATAGCTTACCAATGCACTTTCCATCCTCTTCTTTTTTGTCACCTTTTTTGCAATTGCATACAAATCCACTTTCTAAATTCTCGTTCCTCTCGCATATACCATTTAAATTAGCACAAGTGTTTTTATTTTCCTCCTGTTCACAAACATCTGTATAAAATCAGAAGACAATTTATCACAAATTCAAATAATCGCTGATACTTATATGTTATTCAAGATTGTGGTTCAAACCAAAATTAATATTCGTCTATTGTCTCAACATTCTATTTTTTAACACATTAAGATTCAGTCCTCGGAAAACAAAATAAACTTTGTTCCACGGTTTCCGAAATCCTCATATTCTGAATTTTATTTCTACAGGTAATCATCGAGATCCGAAGCACATGCGGCAGTGGTCCTGCTTACAATTTATTTGAGTGAACGTTGAAATAAACATACTAAAGAAAAATTTGCGCCGCGAATTCAATTAATCTTAAAAGCCGTTATCCATTTGTGATTGAAATGCTCTCGTATAGCTTTTAATGTGTAATCCAAACGAAAGTAATTTCTTTAAAATGTAAATATTCAAGTAAAATTATAAGACAATTATTTTTGGGGTATTTACATTTTTGTACGACAATAATATTTTAATGTTATTCAACTGAACAAATTTTCTCGAACAATTTGATGTTATTAAAAATATAATTAACCGTAACAATCGGAAAATTATATATATTATTATTATACATCTTCTTCAACGCTATCACGAAATGAAAATCCTTAATAAAAGTATTTAAAATAAATTTTTCATATTTTACTTTATATTATTCCGAAACATTCAGATCCCGAAAACGATGAAGCTAGATTCTAATGTCTATTGTCCGTTTCTTACATTAACAATCTAACATTCAAAATTCCACGTTGTTATATTGAAATTAGAGGCCTACAAAAGTCTACCTGAGTTAATAATGTAAAATATCAACGTAGGAACAAATTGCAAGTACCGCCGTAATATCAAAGATGTAAATCAGCCAATCCCAGTAATAATAAATTTTCCTAAAATTTACCTTTTTCTAAAACAATTTTAATTGTAAAAGCTTTCCAATTTAGAATGGTAACTTAAATAAAAATTTTGTCTTTTTAGTATAAAATATACTCTTATATCTTAACTTAACCACGAGAACAATTTCTTTCTTATAAAATTCTGTTCACAGTAACCTGAGTCCAATATTATGACTGCTTATTCAAGGTTTCTAGACTCGGAATCCTATAAGATCATCTCACTAAACATTTAAGTGGATTTAAAGAAAATATTCTATTTACAAAAATTATATTTTTTGGGTTTTGCCAAATCACTGCTATCATTAAATTCAAGCAATCTAAATATTGTCACATATTGTACACGAAATGTTTTTCCACATTGAAATTAATTATTCTGCAAATAATAAAAATAAATAACGGCAAGTTTTGGGGGTCATATGATCTTACCGAATAGGATATCGTTTAGGATTTTTTGTATTCAGAAACACATTTAGATGTTTTATATAGTATCAAAGTACCAAACTAGCAGCATATCGCAAACAAAATGATTATATTTAACATTTTTAACATACCAATAAGTATTGAAATATTGGATCATGTCTTGAGAAATTATAAAATTGTTTTAATACATCACTCCATAGACATTCAAATGGAGCTAAAAAAAGTATTCTCGTCAAATTTTTCGTATTAAAACAGATAGCTTACCAATGCACTTTCCATCCTCTTCTTTTTTGTCACCTTTTTTGCAATTGCATACAAATCCACTTTCTAAATTCTCGTTCTTCTCGCATATACCATTTAAATTAGCACAAGTGTTTTTATTTTCCTCCTGTTCACAAACATCTGTATAAAATCAGAAAACAATTTATCACAAATTCAAATAATCGCTGATACTTATATGTTATTCAATATTTTGGTTCAAACCAAAATTAATATTCGTCTAATGTCTCAACATTCTATTTTTAACACATTAAGATTCAGTCCTCGGAAAACAAAATAAACTTTGTTCCACTGTTTCCGAAATCCTCAAATTCTGAATTTTATTTCTACAGGTAATCATGGAGATCCGAGGCACATGCGGCAGTGGTCCTGCTTACAATTTATTTGAGTGAACGTTGAAATAAACATACTAAAGAAAAATTTGCGCCGCGAATTCCTTTAATCTTAAAAACCGTTATCCATTTGTGATTGAAATGCTCTCGTATAGCTTTTAATGTGTAATCCAAACGAAAGTAATTTCTTTAAATTGTAAATATTCAAGTAAAATTATAAGACAATTATTTTTGGGGTATTTACATTTTTGTACGACAGTAATATTTTAATGTTATTCAACTGAACAAATTTTTTCGAACAATTTGATGTTATTAAAAATATAATTAACCGTAACAATCGGAAAATTATATATATTATTATTATACATCTTCTTCAACGCTATCACGAAATGAAAATCCTGAATAAAAGTATCTAAAATAAATTTTTCATATTTTACTTTATATTATTCCGAAACATTCAGATCCCGAAAACGATGAAGCTAGATTCTAATGTATATTGTCCGTTTCTTACATTAACAATCTAACATTCAAATTCCACGTTGTTATATTTAAATTAGAGGCCTACAAAATTCTACCTGAGTTAATAATGTAAAATATCAACGTAGGAACAAATTGCAAGTACCGCCGTAATATCAAAGATGTAAATCAGCCAATCCCAGTAATAATAAATTTTCCTAAAATTTACATTTTTCTAAAACAATTTTAATTGTAAAAGCTTTCCAATTTAGAATGGTAACTTAAATAAACATTTTGTCTTTTTAGTACAAAATATACTCTTGTATCTTAACTTAAACACGAGAACAATTTCTTTCTTATTAATTCCTGTTCACAGTAACCTGAGTCCAATATTATGACTGCTTATTAAAGTTTTCTAGACTCGGAATCTTATAAGATCATCTCACTAAACATTTATGTGGATTTAAAGAAAATATTCTATTTACGAAAATTATATTTTTGGATGTTTTGCCAAATCACTGCTATCATTAAATTCAAGCAATCTAAATATTGTCACATATTGTACACGAAATGTTTTTCCACATTGACATTAATTATTCTGCAAATAATAAAAATAAGTAACGGCAAGTTTTCGGGGACATATGATCTTACCGAATAGGATATCGTTTAGGATTTTTTGTATTCAGAAACACATTTAGATGTTTTATATAGTATCAAAGTACCAAACTGGCAGCATATCGCAAACAAACTGATTATATTTAACATTTTTAACATATCAATAAGTATTGAAATATTGGATCATGTCATGAGAAATTATAAAATTGTTTTAATACATCACTCCATAGACATTCAAATGGAACTAAAAAAAGTATTCTCGTCAAATTTTTCGTATTAAAACAGATAGCTTACCAATGCACTTTCCATCCTCTTCTTTTTTGTCACCTTTTTTGCAATTGCATACAAATCCACTTTCTAAATTCTCGTTCGTCTCGCATATACCATTTAAATTAGCACAAGTGTTTTTATTTTCCTCCTGTTCACAAACATCTGTATAAAATCAGAAAACAATTTATCACAAATTCAAATAATCGCTGATACTTATATGTTATTCAATATTTTGGTTCAAACCAAAATTAATATTCGTCTAATGTCTCAACATTCTATTTTTTAACACATTAAGATTCAGTCCTCGGAAAACGAAATAAACTTTGTTCCAAGGTTTCCGAAATCCTCAAATTCTGAATTTTATTTCTACAGGTAATCATCGAGATCCGAGGCACATGCGGCAGTGGTCCTGCTTACAATTTATTTGAGTGAACATTGAAATAAACATACTAAAGAAAAATTTGCGCAGCGAATTCCTTTAATCTTAAAAGCCGTTATCCATTTGTGATTGAAATGCTCTCGTATAGCTTTTAATGTGTAATCCAAACGAAAGTAATTTCTTTAAAATGTAAATATTCAAGTAAAATTATAAGACAATTATTTTTGGGGTATTTACATTTTTGTACGACAATAATATTTTAATGTTATTCAACTGAACAAATTTTTTCGAACAATTTGATGTTATTAAAAATATAATTAACCGTAACAATCGGAAAATTATATATATTATTATTATACATCTTCTTCAACGCTATCACGAAAAGAAAATCCTTAATAAAAGTATTTAAAATAAATTTTTCATATTTTACTTTATATTATTCCGAAACATTCAGATCCCGAAAACGATGAAGCTAGATTCTAATGTATATTGTCCGTTTCTTACATTAACAATCTAACATTCAAAATTCCACGTTCTTATATTGAAATTAGAGGCCTACAAAAGTCTACCTGAGTTAATAATGTAAAATATCAACGTAGGAACAAATTGCAAGTACCGCCGTAATATCAAAGATGTAAATCAGCCAATCCCAGTAATAATAAATTTTCCTAAAATTTACCTTTTTCTAAAACAATTTTGATTGTAAAAGCTTTCCAATTTAGAATGGTAACTTAAATAAACATTTTGTCTTTTTTATATAAAATATACTCTTATATCTTAACTGAACCACGAAAACAATTTCTTTCCCATTAAATTCTGTTCACAGTAACCTGAGTCCAATATTATGACTTCTTATTCAAGGTTTCTAGACTCGGAATCCTATAAGATCATCTCACTAAACATTTATGTGGATTTAAAGAAAATATTCTATTTACAAAAATTATATTTTTTGGGGTTTTGCCAAATCACTGCTATCAATAAATTCAAGCAATCTAAATATTGTCACATATTGTACACGAAATGTTTTTCCACATTGACATTAATTATTCTGCAAATAATAAAAATAAATAACGGCAAGTTTTCGGGGTCATATGATCTTACCGAATAGGATATCGTTTAGGATTTTTTGTATTCAGAAACACATTTAGATGTTTTATATAGTATCAAAGTACCAAACTGGCAGCATATCGCAAACAAAATGATTATATTTAACATTTTTAACATACCAAAAAGTATTGAAATATTGGATCATGTCTTGAGAAATTATAAAATTGTTTTAATACATCACTCCATAGACATTCAAATGGAGCTAAAAAAAGTATTCTCGTCAAATTTTTCGTATTAAAACAGATAGCTTACCAATGCACTTTCCATCCTCTTCTTTTTTGTCACCTTTTTTGCAATTGCATACATATCCACTTTCTAAATTCTCGTTCCTCTCGCATATACCATTTAAATTAGCACAAGTGTTTTTATTTTCCTCCTGTTCACAAACATCTGTATAAAATCAGAAAACAATTTATCACAAATTCAAATAATCGCTGATACTTATATGTTATTCAATATTTTGGTTCAAACCATAATTAATATTCGTCTAATGTCTCAATATTCTATTTTTTAACACATTAAGATTCAGTCCTCGGAAAACAAAATAAACTTTGTTCCAAGGTTTCCGAAATCCTCAAATTCTGAATTTTATTTCTACGGGTAATCATCGAGATCCGAGGCACATGCGGCAGTGGTCCTGCTTACAATTTATTTGAGTGAACGTTGAAATAAACATACTAAAGAAAAATTTGCGCCGCGAATTCCTTTAATCTTAAAAGCCGTTATCCATTTGTGATTGAAATGCTCTCGTATAGCTTTTAATGTGTAATCCAAACGAAAGTAATTTCTTTAAAATGTAAATATTCAAGTAAAATTATAAGACAATTATTTTTGGGGTATTTACATTTTTGTACGACAATAATATTTTAATGTTATTCAAATGAACAAATTTTTTCGAACAATTTGATGTTATTAAAAATATAATTAACCGTAACAATCGGAAAATTATATATATTATTATTATACATCTTCTTCAACGCTATCACGAAATGAAAATCCTTAATAAAAGTATCTAAAATAAATTTTTCATATTTTACTTTATATTATTCCGAAACATTCAGATCCTGAAAACGATGAAGCTAGATTCTAATGTATATTGTCAGTTTCTTACATTAACAATCTAACATTCAAAATTCCACGTTGTTATATTGAAATTAGAGGCCTACAAAAGTCTACCTGAGTTAATAATGTAAAATATCAACGTAGGAACAAATTGCAAGTACCGCCGTAATATCAAAGATGTAAATCAGCCAATCCCAGTAATAATAAATTTTCCTAAAATTTACCTTTTTCTAAAACAATTTTAATTGTAAAAGCTTTCCAATTTAGAATGGTAACTTAAATAAACATTTTGTCTTTTTAGTATAAAATATACTCTTATATCTTAACTTAACTACGAGAACAATTTCTTTCTTATTAAATTCTGTTCACAGTAACCTGAGTCCAATATTATGACTGCTTATTCAAGGTTTCTAGACTCGGAATCCTATAAGATCATCTCACTAAACATTTATGTGGATTTAAAGAAAATATTCTATTTACAAAAATTATATTTTTTGGGGTTTTGCCAAATCACTGCTATCATTAAATTCAAGCAATCTAAATATTGTCACATATTGTAGACGAAATGTTTTTTCACATTGACATTAATTATTCTGCAAATAATAAAAATAAATAACGGCAAGTTTTGGGGGTCATATGATCTTACCGAATAGGATATCGTTTAGGATTTTTTGTATTCAGAAACACATTTAGATGTTTTATATAGTATCAAAGTACCAAACTGGCAGCATATCGCCCACAAAATGATTATATTTAACATTTTTAACATATCAATAAGTATTGAAATATTGGATCATGTCTTGAGAAATTATAAAATTGTTTTAATACATCACTCCATAGACATTCAAATGGAGCTAAAAAAAGTATTCTCGTCAAATTTTTCGTATTAAAACAGATAGCTTACCAATGCACTTTCCATCCTCTTCTTCTTTTTTGTCACCTTTTTTGCAATTGCATACAAATCCACTTTCTAAATTCTCGTTCCTCTCGCATATACCATTTAAATTAGCACAAGTGTTTTTATTTTCCTCCTGTTCACAAACATCTGTATAAAATCAGAAGACAATTTATCACAAATTCAAATAATCGCTGATACTTATATGTTATTCAAGATTGTGGTTCAAACCAAAATTAATATTCGTCTATTGTCTCAACATTCTATTTTTTAACACATTAAGATTCAGTCCTCGGAAAACAAAATAAACTTTGTTCCACGGTTTCCGAAATCCTCATATTCTGAATTTTATTTCTACAGGTAATCATCGAGATCCGAAGCACATGCGGCAGTGGTCCTGCTTACAATTTATTTGAGTGAACGTTGAAATAAACATACTAAAGAAAAATTTGCGCCGCGAATTCAATTAATCTTAAAAGCCGTTATCCATTTGTGATTGAAATGCTCTCGTATAGCTTTCAATGTGTAATCCAAACGAAAGTAATTTCTTTAAAATGTAAATATTCAAGTAAAATTATAAGACAATTATTTTTGGGGTATTTACATTTTTGTACGACAATAATATTTTAATGTTATTCAACTGAACAAATTTTCTCGAACAATTTGATGTTATTAAAAATATAATTAACCGTAACAATCGGAAAATTATATATATTATTATTATACATCTTCTTCAACGCTATCACGAAAAGAAAATCCTTAATAAAAGTATTTAAAATAAATTTTTCATATTTTACTTTATATTATTCCGAAACATTCAGATCCCGAAAACGATGAAGCTAGATTCTAATGTATATTGTCCGTTTCTTACATTAACAATCTAACATTCAAAATTCCACGTTGTTATATTGAAATTAGAGGCCTACAAAAGTCTACCTGAGTTAATAATGTAAAATATCAACGTAGGAACAAATTGCAAGTACCGCCGTAATATCAAAGATGTAAATCAGCCAATCCCAGTAATAATAAATTTTCCTAAAATTTACCTTTTTCTAAAACAATTTTAATTGTAAAAGCTTTCCAATTTAGAATGGTAACTTAAATAAAAATTTTGTCTTTTTAGTATAAAATATACTCTTATATCTTAACTTAACCACGAGAACAATTTCTTTCTTATAAAATTCTGTTCACAGTAACCTGAGTCCAATATTATGACTGCTTATTCAAGGTTTCTAGACTCGGAATCCTATAAGATCATCTCACTAAACATTTAAGTGGATTTAAAGAAAATATTCTATTTACAAAAATTATATTTTTTTGGGTTTTGCCAAATCACTGCTATCATTAAATTCAAGCAATCTAAATATTGTCACATATTGTACACGAAATGTTTTTCCACATTGAAATTAATTATTCTGCAAATAATAAAAATAAATAACGGCAAGTTTTGGGGGTCATATGATCTTACCGAATAGGATATCGTTTAGGATTTTTTGTATTCAGAAACACATTTAGATGTTTTATATAGTATCAAAGTACCAAACTAGCAGCATATCGCAAACAAAATGATTATATTTAACATTTTTAACATACCAATAAGTATTGAAATATTGGATCATGTCTTGAGAAATTATAAAATTGTTTTAATACATCACTCCATAGACATTCAAATGGAGCTAAAAAAAGTATTCTCGTCAATTTTTCGTATTAAAACAGATAGCTTACCAATGCACTTTCCATCCTCTTCTTTTTTGTCACCTTTTTTGCAATTGCATACAAATCCACTTTCTAAATTCTCGTTCTTCTCGCATATACCATTTAAATTAGCACAAGTGTTTTTATTTTCCTCCTGTTCACAAACATCTGTATAAAATCAGAAAACAATTTATCACAAATTCAAATAATCGCTGATACTTATATGTTATTCAATATTTTGGTTCAAACCAAAATTAATATTCGTCTAATGTCTCAACATTCTATTTTTTAACACATTAAGATTCAGTCCTCGGAAAACAAAATAAACTTTGTTCCACTGTTTCCGAAATCCTCAAATTCTGAATTTTATTTCTACAGGTAATCATGGAGATCCGAGGCACATGCGGCAGTGGTCCTGCTTACAATTTATTTGAGTGAACGTTGAAATAAACATACTAAAGAAAAATTTGCGCCGCGAATTCCTTTAATCTTAAAAACCGTTATCCATTTGTGATTGAAATGCTCTCGTATAGCTTTTAATGTGTAATCCAAACGAAAGTAATTTCTTTAAATTGTAAATATTCAAGTAAAATTATAAGACAATTATTTTTGGGGTATTTACATTTTTGTACGACAGTAATATTTTAATGTTATTCAACTGAACAAATTTTTTCGAACAATTTGATGTTATTAAAAATATAATTAACCGTAACAATCGGAAAATTATATATATTATTATTATACATCTTCTTCAACGCTATCACGAAATGAAAATCCTGAATAAAAGTATCTAAAATAAATTTTTCATATTTTACTTTATATTATTCCGAAACATTCAGATCCCGAAAACGATGAAGCTAGATTCTAATGTATATTGTCCGTTTCTTACATTAACAATCTAACATTCAAAATTCCACGTTGTTATATTTAAATTAGAGGCCTACAAAATTCTACCTGAGTTAATAATGTAAAATATCAACGTAGGAACAAATTGCAAGTACCGCCGTAATATCAAAGATGTAAATCAGCCAATCCCAGTAATAATAAATTTTCCTAAAATTTACATTTTTCTAAAACAATTTTAATTGTAAAAGCTTTCCAATTTAGAATGGTAACTTAAATAAACATTTTGTCTTTTTAGTATAAAATATACTCTTGTATCTTAACTTAAACACGAGAACAATTTCTTTCTTATTAATTTCTGTTCACAGTAACCTGAGTCCAATATTATGACTGCTTATTAAAGTTTTCTAGACTCGGAATCTTATAAGATCATCTCACTAAACATTTATGTGGATTTAAAGAAAATATTCTATTTACGAAAATTATATTTTTGGATGTTTTGCCAAATCACTGCTATCATTAAATTCAAGCAATCTAAATATTGTCACATATTGTACACGAAATGTTTTTCCACATTGACATTAATTATTCTGCAAATAATAAAAATAAATAACGGCAAGTTTTCGGGGACATATGATCTTACCGAATAGGATATCGTTTAGGATTTTTTGTATTCAGAAACACATTTAGATGTTTTATATAGTATCAAAGTACCAAACTGGCAGCATATCGCAAACAAACTGATTATATTTAACATTTTTAACATATCAATAAGTATTGAAATATTGGATCATGTCATGAGAAATTATAAAATTGTTTTAATACATCACTCCATAGACATTCAAATGGAACTAAAAAAAGTATTCTCGTCAAATTTTTCGTATTAAAACAGATAGCTTACCAATGCACTTTCCATCCTCTTCTTTTTTGTCACCTTTTTTGCAATTGCATACAAATCCACTTTCTAAATTCTCGTTCCTCTCGCATATACCATTTAAATTAGCACAAGTGTTTTTATTTTCCTCCTGTTCACAAACATCTGTATAAAATCAGAAAACAATTTATCACAAATTCAAATAATCGCTGATACTTATATGTTATTCAATATTTTGGTTCAAACCAAAATTAATATTCGTCTAATGTCTCAACATTCTATTTTTTAACACATTAAGATTCAGTCCTCGGAAAACGAAATAAACTTTGTTCCAAGGTTTCCGAAATCCTCAAATTCTGAATTTTATTTCTACAGGTAATCATCGAGATCCGAGGCACATGCGGCAGTGGTCCTGCTTACAATTTATTTGAGTGAACATTGAAATAAACATACTAAAGAAAAATTTGCGCAGCGAATTCCTTTAATCTTAAAAGCCGTTATCCATTTGTGATTGAAATGCTCTCGTATAGCTTTTAATGTGTAATCCAAACGAAAGTAATTTCTTTAAAATGTAAATATTCAAGTAAAATTATAAGACAATTATTTTTGGGGTATTTACATTTTTGTACGACAATAATATTTTAATGTTATTCAACTGAACAAATTTTTTCGAACAATTTGATGTTATTAAAAATATAATTAACCGTAACAATCGGAAAATTATATATATTATTATTATACATCTTCTTCAACGCTATCACGAAAAGAAAATCCTTAATAAAAGTATTTAAAATAAATTTTTCATATTTTACTTTATATTATTCCGAAACATTCAGATCCCGAAAACGATGAAGCTAGATTCTAATGTATATTGTCCGTTTCTTACATTAACAATCTAACATTCAAAATTCCACGTTCTTATATTGAAATTAGAGGCCTACAAAAGTCTACCTGAGTTAATAATGTAAAATATCAACGTAGGAACAAATTGCAAGTACCGCCGTAATATCAAAGATGTAAATCAGCCAATCCCAGTAATACTAAATTTTCCTAAAATTTACCTTTTTCTAAAACAATTTTGATTGTAAAAGCTTTCCAATTTAGAATGGTAACTTAAATAAACATTTTGTCTTTTTTATATAAAATATACTCTTATATCTTAACTGAACCACGAAAACAATTTCTTTCCCATTAAATTCTGTTCACAGTAACCTGAGTCCAATATTATGACTTCTTATTCAAGGTTTCTAGACTCGGAATCCTATAAGATCATCTCACTAAACATTTATGTGGATTTAAAGAAAATATTCTATTTACAAAAATTATATTTTTTGGGGTTTTGCCAAATCACTGCTATCAATAAATTCAAGCAATCTAAATATTGTCACATATTGTACACGAAATGTTTTTCCACATTGACATTAATTATTCTGCAAATAATAAAAATAAATAACGGCAAGTTTTCCGGGTCATATGATCTTACCGAATAGGATATCGTTTAGGATTTTTTGTATTCAGAAACACATTTAGATGTTTTATATAGTATCAAAGTACCAAACTGGCAGCATATCGCAAACAAAATGATTATATTTAACATTTTTAACATACCAATAAGTATTGAAATATTGGATCATGTCTTGAGAAATTATAAAATTGTTTTAATACATCACTCCATAGACATTCAAATGGAGCTAAAAAAAGTATTCTCGTCAAATTTTTCGTATTAAAACAGATACCTTACCAATGCACTTTCCATCCTCTTCTTTTTTGTCACCTTTTTTGCAATTGCATACAAATCCACTTTCTAAATTCTCGTTCCTCTCGCATATACCATTTAAATTAGCACAAGTGTTTTTATTTTCCTCCTGTTCACAAACATCTGTATAAAATCAGAAAACAATTTATCACAAATTCAAATAATCGCTGATACTTATATGTTATTCAATATTTTGGTTCAAACCAAAATTAATATTCGTCTAATGTCTCAACATTCTATTTTTTAACACATTAATATTCAGTCCTCGGAAAACAAAATAAACTTTGTTCCAAGGTTTCCGAAATCCTCAAATTCTGAATTTTATTTCTACAGGTAATCATCGAGATCCGAGGCACATGCGGCAGTGGTCCTGCTTACAATTTATTTGAGTGAACGTTGAAATAAACATACTAAAGAAAAATTTGCGCCGCGAATTCCTTTAATCTTAAAAGCCGTTATCCATTTGTGATTGAAATGCTCTCGTATAGCTTTTAATGTGTAATCCAATCGAAAGTAATTTCTTTAAAATGTAAATATTCAAGTAAAATTATAAGACAATTATTTTTGGGGTATTTACATTTTTGTACGACAATAATATTTTAATGTTATTCAACTGAACAAATTTTCTCGAACAATTTGATGTTATTAAAAATATCATTAACCGTAACAATCGGAGAATTATATATATTATTATTATACATCTTCTTCAACGCTATCACGAAATGAAAATCCTTAATAAAAGTATCTAAAATAAATTTTTCATATTTTACTTTATATTATTCCGAAACATTCAGATCCCGAAAACGATGAAGCTAGATTCTAATTTATATTGTCCGTTTCTTACATTAACAATCTAACATTCAAAATTCCACGTTGTTATATTGAAATTAGAGGCCTACAAAAGTCTACCTGAGTTAATAATGTAAAATATCAACGTAGGAACAAATTGCAAGTACCGCCGTAATATCAAAGATGTAAATCAGCCAATCCCAGTAATAATAAATTTTCCTAAAATTTACCTTTTTCTAAAACAATTTTAATTGTAAAAGCTTTCCAATTTAGAATGGTAACTTAAATAAACATTTTGTCTTTTTAGTATAAAATATACTCTTATATCTTAACTTAACCACGAGAACAATTTCTTTCTTATTAAATTCTGTTCACAGTAACCTGAGTCCAATATTATGACTGCTTATTCAAGGTTTCTAGACTCGGAATCCTATAAGATCATCTCACTAAACATTTATGTGGATTTAAAGAAAATATTTTATTTACAAAAATTATATTTTTTGGGGTTTTGCCAAATCACTGCTATCATTAAATTCAAGCAATCTAAATATTGTCACATATTGTACACGAAATGTTTTTCCACATTGAAATTAATTATTCTGCAAATAATAAAAATAAATAACGGCAAGTTTTGGGGGTCATATGATCTTACCGAATAGGATATCGTTTAGGATTTTTTGTATTCAGAAACACATTTAGATGTTTTATATAGTATCAAAGTACCAAACTGGCAGCATATCGCAAACAAAATGATTATATTTAACATTTTTAACATACCAATAAGTATTGAAATATTGGATCATGTCTTGAGAAATTATAAAATTGTTTTAATACATCACTCCATAGACATTCAAATGGAGCTAAAAAAAAGTATTCTCGTCAAATTTTTCGTATTAAAACAGATAGCTTACCAATGCACTTTCCATCCTCTTCTTTTTTGTCACCTTTTTTACAATTGCATACAAATCCACTTTCTAAATTCTCGTTCCTCTCGCATATACCATTTAAATTAGCACAAGTGTTTTTATTTTCCTCCTGTTCACAAACATCTGTATAAAATCAGAAAACAATTTATCACAAATTCAAATAATCGCTGATACTTATATGTTATTCAATATTTTGGTTCAAACCAAAATTAATATTCGTCTAATGTCTCAACATTCTATTTTTTAACACATTAAGATTCAGTCCTCGGAAAACAAAATAAACTTTGTTCCAAGGTTTCCGAAATCCTCAAATTCTGAATTTTATTTCTACAGGTAATCATCGAGATCCGAGGCACATGCGGCAGTGGTCCTGCTTACAATTTATTTGAGTGAACGTTGAAATAAACATACTAAAGAAAAATTTGCGCCGCGAATTCCTTTAATCTTAAAAACCGTTATCCATTTGTGATTGAAATGCTCTCGTATAGCTTTTAATGTGTAATCCAAACGAAAGTAATTTCTTTAAATTGAAAATATTCAAGTAAAATTATAAGACAATTATTTTTGGGGTATTTACATTTTTGTACGACAATAATATTTTAATGTTATTCAACTGAACAAATTTTTTCGAACAATTTGATGTTATTAAAAATATAATTAACCGTAACAATCGGAAAATTATATATATTATTATTATACATCTTCTTCAACGCTATCACGAAAAGAAAATCCTTAATAAAAGTATTTAAAATAAATTTTTCATATTTTACTTTATATTATTCCGAAACATTCAGATCCCGAAAACGATGAAGCTAGATTCTAATGTATATTGTCAGTTTCTTACATTAACAATCTAACATTCAAAATTCCACGTTGTTATATTGAAATTAGAGGCCTACAAAAGTCTACCTGAGTTAATAATGTAAAATATCAACGTAGGAACAAATTGCAAGTACCGCCGTAATATCAAAGATGTAAATCAGCCAATCCCAGTAATAATAAATTTTCCTAAAATTTACCTTTTTCTAAAACAATTTTAATTGTAAAAGCTTTCCAATTTAGAATGCTAACTTAAATAAACATTTTGTCATTTTAGTATAAAATATACTGCTCGAAAGCCGTCAGCGGCCGAATCGCTGGCTCCGATTCGTCTACCAGGACCATCTCTCGTTGTTCGGAGATCATGTGATCAAAGCCCGAACGGTTAATTGCGTCGTAGTCAGTCGGACTGTTGTGTTCCGGGGTGTGACCACGGATAAGCTACATGCGCATTCGTAATAATTCATTTATTCCCATTTGTCAAGTTTTTTCTTGATTTGATGTAAACCTTGAAATCAGGTGTAATTCGATTCTAATTAAATGTGGTGTTCAGGATCATGGGCCTATTTCTTAGTGTTCATGTGTCTAATTAATCTCGTGTAAAGCCAAGGGAGATGGGTAAGTTACCCAATCGTTTCTATTCTTTAAGTACATATTGTATATAGTCATTCGTTTAAACCCATTCTATATTCATAAAGGGGAAGCTTAATCTCCCCATATACTCTTATATCTTAACTTAACCACGAAAACAATTCTTTCCCATTAAATTCTGTTCTCAGTAACCTGAGTCCAATATTATGACTGCTCATTCAAGGTTTCTAGAATCGGAATCCTATAAGATCATCTCACTAATCATATGTGGATTTAAAGAAAATATTTTATTTACAAAAATTATATTTTTGGGTTGTTTACCAAATCACTGCTATCATTAAAATCAAGCAATCTAAATATTGTCACATATTGTAGACGAAATGTTTTTCCACATTGACATTAATTATTCTGCAAATAATAAAAGTAAATAACGGCAAGTTTTTTGGGTCATATGATCTTACCGAAAAGGATATCATTTAGGATTTTTTGTATTCAGAAACACATTTAGATGTTTTATATAGTATCAAAGTACCAAACTGGCAGCATATCGCCCACAAAATGATTATATTTATCATTTTTAAGATATCAATAAGTATTGAAATATTGGATCACGTCTTAAGAAATTATAAAATTGTTCTAATATATCACTACATAGACATTCAAATGGAGCTAAAATAGGATTCTCGTCAAATTTTTCGTATTAAAACAGATAGCTTACCAATGCACTTTCCATCCTCTTCTTCTTTTTTGTCACCTTTTTTGCAATTGCATACAAATCCACTTTCTGAATTCCCGTTCCTATCGCATATACCATTTAAACTAGCACAAGTGTTTTTATTTTCCTCCTGTTCACAAACATCTGTATAAAATCAGAAAACAATTTATCAAAAATGCAAATAATCGCTGATACTTATGTTATTCAAGATTTTGGTACATGCGGCAGTGGTCCTGCTTACAATTTATTTGAGTGAACGTTGAAATAAACATACTGAAGAAAAATTTGCGCTGCGAATTCCTTTAATCGTAAAAGCCGTTATCCATTTGTGTTTGAAATTCTTTCGTATAGCTTTTTATGTGTAATCCAAACGAAAGTAATTTCTTTAAAATGTAAATATTCAAGTAAAATTATAAGACAATTATTTTTAGGGTATTTACATTTTTGTTCGACAATAATATTTTTAAGTTATTCAACTGAACAAATTTTTTCGAACTCTTTGATGTTATTAAAAATATAATTAACCGTATCAATCGGAAAATTATATATATTATTATTATACATCTTCTTCAATGCTATCACGAAATGAAAATCCTTAATAAAAGTATCTAAAATAAAATTTTATATTTTACTTTATATTATTCCGAAACTTTCAGATCCCGAAAACGATGAAGCTAGATTCTAATGTATATTGTCCGTTTCTTACATTAACAATCTTACATTCAAAATTCAACGTTGTTATATGTAAATTAGAGGCCTACAAAAGTCTACCTGAGTTATTAATGTAAAATATCAACGTACGAACAAATTGCAAGTACCGTCGTAATATCAAAGATGCAAATCAGCCAATCCCAGTAATAATAAATTTTCCTAAAATTTACGTTTTTCTAAAAAAATTTTAATTTTAAAAGATTTCCAATTTAGAATGTTAACTTAAATAAACATTTTGTCTTTTTAGTATAAAATCTACTCTGATATCTTAACTTAAGCTTTTCGTACTCGTGCGTTTTAATGCGAACTACGTCTATAACTTCCGAAACATCAGCTAAACTACTTACAGTATAACTCTGTGTCAACTTTTCATCCTGATTCTCAGTCTGGTTTTCATGTACTTTATTTAAAACCATATTATCGACCTGACCTACAGCATCCCCATTCGGCTGGGAACTTGAAATAATATCATCATTACCTAGCGAGTTCCTAATATCGTTTAAAGAATTTTTATTGTCGTCAACTAATAAGTATTCACTAACTTCCGTAACACATACTTCGTCATCTGCTAAATTTCCTTCATTAACAGATGTGTGAATATCATCTGAAATATCAGGTATAACATTGATATAAGTATCAGAAGATTTGTTTTCTAAACCACTAGCATTAGTATCGGCACTATTTTCAGAAATTTGTACTGGAATTTCCGCATTATTCCAGCTAGACTCACTTTCATTATAATCCACAAAAATACCCCGACTTTCACTATTCTCAAAATAATGATTACTGCTCGGACAAGTTAATACATTTGACCACACAGTTTCAACAGGTTGAACCATATCATGTGAATCAACTTGCCAGTGCACGTAAGGTGCTGGCATATTATTTACTTTAAGTGCACTAATTTCATTGTAAAGCTGTGAGCTTCTATTATTTAGCCCGCGATACTGGTTTCGATTTTGGTTTGAAACTCGCGAAAAATTTTGGCGGGGGTGAATAAAACTTCTCGTACCTGAGTGAGGGTAAGGGGTAGCGAAGAAATGCTTATTGTCATGTTTAGCTAAAGCTTGAAGGAGGGTAACCTTGCTTGTAATATTTTGATTGTCCAAAAAATCTTGAACGCTTGGATTCAAATGTTGAATAACTATTTTTAAGATTACCGCTTCCGTCATCCCTTCTATATACTACTCACACTTGGAAATCTTTTCCATAGCAAAATCTAACGCAGACTGACCTTCACGTTGCCTTAGAGAATAAATTTCCGCTTCAATTTGACTTTGATTAAAGGTCTTTGGAAAAACGCTAAGAAACTGTTGCTTGAATGACAAATAGTCAAAAATCAGATTACTGCTTTGTATACACGTGTACCACTGATATGCACTACCTCTTAAAGCGGCTAGAGCAATTTTAAGTTTCTCCCCCTCTGGGGTGGATTGTTGCTGAAAGTAATGCTCAATTTTCTTTAGGAATTGGCTTAAGGGGCCAGCATTGAAGGTGGCTTTGAATGGCGCAATTTGCTGAACCATAATTACCCGAGGAAAATTTCCAGCAGGGTTTTGTTCTACAACACTCATTTTCAAATAGTATATAAGTACTTGCAACAATTTTATCAATATAAGTACACAGTACACAGTTAAACTTCAACTATGTTGTTCGTTATAAATGTAACAAGAACAACCAGGGTATATATAAACTTTCGGGCACCAGTATAGAGTATAGCTCACTTCTACCCTGATTTGGGTGTATATAATTTGAAGTGGCACTCTAAATGAATTTGATACAAACACAGTTTATACATGAAACAATGTTTATTGAATTCGTTGCAAATATAGAATTTGTTTTTACAGCAATAAGCATACGTACTACTTGTACGGAATATATATTAGCATTCAATAAAAATACACTTTGCAATACTCACAGACCAGCAGAGTCAAACCAGCAGTTCTGTCACGTAAACTTTGGGCCCCCTAAGCACTAGCGCCGGTTAACACCTGGAGCTGCTTACCTCGTAGCTCCCTCTCACTTATCTATCAACTTTAACAACCTTTTAATTTAATCAAGCTGCTTGGTATTTATACCAAGCGCGTATGCCGAAATTAGCATATCTCAAACAGCTTCTTTAATTCATTCACTCAAAAATTCGATTCTTGTGAATCGAATCTTATGTATACCTTACAAGTGGATGGGATAAGAATAGCCACACGAAAGACAGACCAATCGTAAGTATTGAAAAGTGTCTCGATTGAAGTATGTGGCTTATAGAATGGCTATCCGGATTTTCTCTTTTACATAACACCGGCAAGTTGATACCTCAGTACTTAATGGAACAGTACGTGCGAGTTCAAGGTAAGCGTCTTTTCTACAATAGGACACAGCTTGAGCAAAATAAATTCAGATTTGATACATTCCGTTAGGTTTGGTGGCAGAAATGCCCATAACCTTAAATGATAGATAATGTAAAAGTAAAATAAAGTTTTATCTTTTAGGTGAAGATCCCATATGGCTAGCAAGGAAGGCGGACTATCACGTCAATAAATAGGAAAAAGGAAGCTGAAAATTAAGCCCAATAAAGCTATTCTCAAAGTGTGGTGTGCAAGCTTGAACCGAAACATAAAAACATATAGCTAGTTTCTAAATATAACTCAAGTTTATTCATAAACACACAAAAAAGAATTGAAATCAATTAAAAACACAATTCTATAAAAATCATCCAAAAATAAGCACTTGTTGAAAACATAAAATAATGTAAAGAACCTTTCACAGGTACAGCAGTTCGAAAATAAAGTTCACTTAAGTAAAATGAGTTCTATTAAACAGAGTTCGCCTATTATAACAGAAGGGATGATTTTTCTTGAAAAAAAACTTACTCGAAACATACACATATTGTTGTAGCCCATCTCTCCTCGGATATTTAGCTGAGGGTGCACGAAGCGAAAAAACGGAGGGCGGATTTTAGCAGACATACTCCAAGGTCCATTACTTAGATTCCATTGGTTGTCACGGAGTGTTGCAGAAAAAAAACTGCACCAGGCACGTTTCTTTCACCGCCGAAGATCCTCATACAGGGAAGTTCGCCACATGGCTTTTTATACGATAGCCGAGTGAGGTGCTCTCTAGTGGTACAAACGATATCTTCGGAATATGCAAATTTATTGCACTTCTAAATACAGCGGTTAAAGCTTCGGGTTAGAATGACGTCATAAATTAAACATTTGAAGCGAGTGCCGTATCTCGTCCACAAAATGACGTCACTATTGAGTTTACTCCGTCGGTAATTGCTTCGGCTTGCTGGGATGACGTCAAGGGATTATTGAAAACTTTAATATGATAATGGTGGCTTCCTATCTGGCCTCAAGTAAATACTTAAGGCTAGATAGGAAGGAAAAAATACATTCTAGCTATTTTTCTAACACATTCGCTGGCTTACAAGTCTATCTATTCAACGAAGCAGCCGAGCGGGGGATGCAACCTAGAAAAATCGTCATTTTGCCTTCTTCCGTCCAAGTTTTGCCTAGAAACAGGAACATGCATTACCAGGATGGTATGGCTTTAGTCAGAGTCATTGGCAAACCATCGCTGTTCACCACATTCATATGGAATCCGAATCAGGAAGAAATAACTGAAAATCTTGAATACGTCACTCAGGTCAACTTCAGTCCTAAACTTATTCCCCCAGATTTCAAAGCAACACTTGATGAGCTCATCGCTTATTTTACCATGAAAAAACTATTTGGAAAGGAGATTTATTACATATATGCCATCGAATTCCAGAAACGAGGACTGCTTCATTGACACTTGCTTCTCAGATTGGCAAAAGACAATGTAATGCCTGAGATTGAACACATTGATAAAGTCACCTCTTCAGAACTTCCACCATATGGCAGGACTACCCTTTTCCAAGTCGTGAATTCTTGCATGATTCACTGGCCTTACAGAGCGCTCAGTCCAGTGTCACCGCGTATGAAAAATGACAATTGTGCGAAGAATTTTCCGAAACCTTACGCAGCTGTGACAAAGTAAAACTGCAATTACAACTTTTTTTCTGAAAGTTTGAATTTGTTGTTTGATACGAGTGTATTCTTTAAAAAAATAATGAACATCGATTTCGAAGGTTTTCTACAATAGTATTTAATGGCAGTAATCTTATATCAAAGAAATCAAGCCAAAAACGCGATAGTTCCCGAGAAGGGTAACAATGTAACATCACAATTTTGCAAACAACACGATTTGCTGCTAAGTTGCTTCACTGAAAATAAAGAAAATCTTCTAACCGATGTTTAACAACCAGACGAAACTGCACCTATGGAGGAGTCGTCTGCGTTCGAAGTTATGTGAAAATTTTCTCATCACTAACAAGCTCACTTAGCTGATCATTTTGACCGTTCGTGGCAATCAATCAGTTAAAGTACATAAGACTGAAATGTCAAAGTTCAATAAGCACTGTGCTGTCTGGGTTAGAAAGTCTTTTTTTATTCCGAAAATAAAATTTGCTTTATTTCGAGTAACGGGGCCACTAGTTTCTACACAAATTTAAACACCCTTTATCAAAATTCTAAATTTACATCCGAATACACAGACTAAAATTCTATAAAAGTATTCTTACAGAATTCTCAAATTTACCATATGAGTAAAAAACAAATTCTTACATAAATAACAACTATTTATGTAAGATACATATACCAAACACATGAAACTTTTGGTTTCTTAATATATATTACTCAAAAGTAACACCAAAACACTTATTTTTATAGATAACACAACCGCTAAAACAAGTAATTTAGTTTAATACAGCACAGTAACGATACGCGTTCTCCTTCAATATAGTTTTAATAAATTGCTATATGAAATAGCCTAACCGAAACTTTAATACAGTGCGTGTAAAAACTCTAAAGACAGCAAACAATTGTAAAAATTTTGATAAATTTAAAATGAGATAATTGAAATAGAAATTCAATGTTGATCATAAAGTTGAAGTACTAATATAAAAGTCAACAAAATGTATCTGCGAGTTTTTTATTGCGAAAAAATAATAATTATGCAAACAAGCGCTATTTTCGCCTCTGTAAAAACTTTAAGGACACCACTATTTTTTTACAGAAATGGTACGTAGAACTATTATTGATCTACAAGTTAAAAACTCTTGTGTATATAGTGATTTTTCTGACGTTTTCTATTCAGGGTGTTGTTAATTTTATAATATTGCCAAAAGCAAGTAAACTGACTAAATCTGAAAAAGGTATTGTTGAATCTTTTGCATAGTCAGGAATGAGTTGTCGGTCTATTGCAAAAAAGATAGGAAAATCTAAAACTGTCATCAACAATTTGTTAAGGTTAAGAGACGAGTACGGAAAAAAAACCGCTGGAGGCAGACCAAAAGGCTTGTCACCCAGAGATGAAAGGAAAATTTTAAAGTGCGCATCAACTGGAAAATACTCAAGAGAAGAAATTTTACGAACAACTGTGTTCAATGTGGGCAAGAAAACAATCTGTAATACAATTACTCGATCTAGGAATGTCTAATACACAGCAAAATTGAGTAAACCCTCTTTACTGACTAGACACAAAACTTAGCGTTTACAGTTTGTAAGACAAGCGATGACTTGGGACGACAATTGACTGCAGGTTATTTTCTCCGATGAAAAAAAAGGAACTAGATTATCCTGTTGGTTTGAAGTATTATTGGCATGATTTGAGAAAAGAAAAACAAATTTTCTCAATCTGCAAAATTAGTTGGCGGATCCTTTAGCACATGGGGCTGCTTTCCGTTTAACGGCGGGGGGTCACTTGCATTTCTTTTAGGAAAAGTTAATTCAAAGGCATGTCTAAAAACTCTTTCTGACCATCTTTCATATGTTGCAACACTTCTGGCAGGAGAAAATGGATTTATCAGAAAAATAATGTGCCTATCCACACAAGCCGTAGGAGAAAACTCTGGTTGCAGAAGAAAAATATTGAAGTTCTGCAATGGCCACCCAGAAGTCCTGATCTAAACCCTATCGAGAACTTGTGGGGAGATCTAGAAAGACGAGTTTACAAAAATGGAAGGCATTTTTCCCCAGCTTTAGAACTCAGATTTACGATTGAAGGTGAATGGTACAATACCAGTCTCGAACTGAGCCAAAAATTAATAATGTCCATGAAAGATAGAATATTTGCGGTCATTAAAAGCAATGGTGGATACACAACATATTAAGAATTTGTTTCTTCATTTCGGTATTGTTTTTATTTTCCTGTCCTTAAAGTTTTTACACAGGCGGAAAGAGTGTTTTATGTATAATTATTTTATTTTCGTAATAAAATGTTTACAGATAAACTTTTTTGACTTTTTTATTAACTTTTCAACTTTTTGATACACATTATAGAATACATTTTTTCATCTGATTTGAAATCTATCAAAAAAATTTAAATTTTTTGCTGTCCTTAAAGTTTTTACACGCACTGTACAAAAGATCAACTAGGCATTTCCTGTAAGAAAAATGTACGTAGTAATACGAAGTAATGTCTCAAAATTGAACCTAACAACTTTAATACAAAAGTGGAGTAATTATTTTAAAAGGCACTGGTTTAGATAGAAAATTACTGGCACTAACCCATACAAAATTAAAAAGCTGATACCACTGGATATTTCGAAATACGAAGCACTGCCACCAAAAATCCGCCGTCTGAACGGTAGAGTGAGTTTTAATAAAGTCCAGACAGTACAAAATTTTCCAGGTTTATATTAGACATGGCAGAAAATGGTAAGTCATTTTCAGGTGGTGTAATTTTATTAGGTAATTCACTTGTGTAATGGAAATGCAATAAGAAAAAAAGTGTTAGTTTTTCTACATGTGAAGCAGAGTTATTTTCTATTTCTGAAATTTGTAAAGACATTATTTGGACTGTAAATTTATTATCTGAGTTCAAATGCAAAAAATTTATAAATCATGTTGTAACTTTAAATTCAGGCACTCAAGCAGTGTTAATAAATTGACATGCTTTTAGGTAACTTACTCAAGAAACAACTACACTCTGGAGCCATTTGCTCAAGCGTCACTTTATTTTAACAACCACCTACTCGTACACAGCAACTTGCAAGTGAAGGAGTGCGACGTACATTCTTCTTTTTATTCATTTTACAAAAGGCACAGAGTGCCATCTGTTATTACAATTTGTAACACTCCCGCCGTTGAAATTAACAATTTCAAACAATTAACACAAAATAGGATACACTACAAAGAATAACAAATAATACTTAATATCATATATAACACAAATCAGCTTTAAAGCATACATATGAAACATGTATTCTACAGGAAGTATACAAATATCGCTTACATTTCGTTTTAGCAACTTTTGATTTGGTAATTTTACAGTTACTACTCGTATCTTGTTATCCCTACCATGAAATATCTCAGTTATTCTTCCGACTAACCATTTGGTAGAGGGAAATTGTTCGTCTTTTATCAATACAAGAGTGCCCAATTGAACATCATCTTTAGCAAGTTGCCACTTATGACGCTGTTGTAGGTTATTAAGGTAATCTCGTTTCCATAGTTTCCAAATTTTTTGCGAGTACTTAGTAATTCTCTCCCATTTAGAAAATCTATTTTCATCTATCTCACTTAAATTTGGATCTGTAAGTGTTGTAAGTGGTCTTCCGACTAAAAAAGGACATGGAGTCAAAGTTTCAAAATTATCAAACGCTGCTGAAATTGGAGTTAACGGTCTAGAGTTTAATATTCCTTCAATTTCTAATAAAATAGTTAAGAACTCTTCCAAGTTTAAACACTGATTACCCACAACTCTTTTGAAATGAGTCTTAAATGATTTTACCCCGGCCTCCCAAATACCACCGAAATTAGGTGACCAAGGCAGAATAAATTTCCATTCAATACCCTCAATGGTATAAAAGTTCGCTAAATTCTCATCTGGACACTTAACCAGTTTATGCAATCTTTATTTCTTCATTAGCTCCAATAAAAGTTTTTGAATTATCACTCATTATGCTAGCACATTTCCTTCGCCTAGCGGAAAACCTTTTTAGGCTAGCAATAAAAGATTGACTAGTTTGGTCAGTGAAAAAATCTAAATGTATGGCTTTAGTACTCATACACACATAAACTACAACATAAATCTTGTTAAAATTTCCCTTACGCTGATTTTTAAATTTTATGGTAAATGGGCCGCAAAAATCAACTCCAGTGATATTGAATGGGTAAGTTGGTGTAACGCGCTCTTTCGGCAAATCAGCCATCAATTGTTGAACTGTGGCTGGTTTGTTTTTAAAGCATGTTGTTGTTGTTGTTGTTGTTTATGCCCCTTGAACGACATGTAACATCAGATCAAGTCCCGAAGGCTATGGGCGATGAAGGTGCGGCTCCGGTTTTTAATAGCACCACAAGGGTCGGAGTCCAACTTGGCTAAATGACCGGTCCCGTAATTTTGAACCGAGTCAAGTGACGAGACTGGAACACTTGACCCCGCACCTCCAGAGGTAAATTTAAGAACTTGGAGGAAATTGAAGCCACGCCCTATTTTACGTGCCCCGGCCACCATTAGTGAACACGGCGGTAGATTTGCATCTACGAGCATCGAACCAGGGACGTTCAGATCACTGGCCCGCTGCTCTTGCCAACTGGGCTACCGCGCCCCCCTTTGGCTCTTGCCAACTGGGCTACCGCGACAAGCATGTCACACATTTGTGAACAATCCTCCTGCAATTCTTTCTGCCATTAAGTGGCCAGAATTTCTGCCGTACCTGATACAAAAGTGCTTGCGATCCTAAATGAAAATATTTTACATGAAAATTCTCTAAAATAATACTAGTTAAACGATGTTTACCTGGCAAAACAATAGGGTATTTGCTATTAGCGGGTAGGTCTGTATGTGACAGTCGTCCGCCTACTAATAAGTCCCATGTTATCAAGAAAAACATTCAAGGACGCAATTTTGCTTTTGGAAGGAACACACTTACCCGTATTTAGTTGTTTTATTTCCTCACTAAACTCACCCTTCTGGGTTTGTAACAGAATCCACGTTTCTGCTGATTTTATCTCCTCTTTGGAAAACTCTATATTTCCTAATTTTGGGATTTTTACAGTTGTATATAAATCTAAAAATATAACTCACAATACGAATAAGTTTAAAATAGTTAGAAGATAAATTTAAAATATCATTAAACAAATGAGGTTCACTATAAGACAATAAAACTAAGTTAGAAAAGTTATGCATTTCATAGCTGTTTTTTAACTCGTTTTGACAAACTTCTTCAGCAAACTCAACGGCAAGTCCTGTTCACGAAAGATTCAGAAAGTCGCAGCATGACCACCACTTAAAATTATTAGCAAGAAAGTCAGCTTTTACACCCCGAGTTAGGAGATCTGCTGGATTATCTTTAGTTGCACAGTAACCCCAGTCACTTGACTGTCAGCTTTCTAATTTCGTTGACTCTATTAGCGATGAAGGATTTCCACTTGCTGCTGGAACCGTTAATCCAGCATAACACAATTTAGGCATCTGTCCAATAGAATATTTTTGAGGGTTTATTTCGATCAAACACCCTTTTAATTTCAGAACCTAGACGCGCTGCTAACAATGCTCCAAGCAATTCAAGACGAGGCAACGTATCTCTTTTCACAGGTGCAACACGACATTTCGACGCAACGAAATTTACGAAATTTTGCTCTTGATGATGAAGTTTTACGTAAACAACCGCACCATACGCCTTTTGACTGGCATCTGAGAAGCAGTGGATTTCTATAGAATCAGCTTCAAGATTTAAGATATATCTTGGAACTGTAACTTCACTGAGGTGCGAACACTCACTACACCACTCTGTCCACTCTTGAGAGATATCTGTTTGAAGTTCATCATCCCATGTTAATTTTCGTAAGTGTTCTTTAATAGTTGCAGTTAACAAGAACGGACTCGATTTAACTCCAAATTTACTCTTTTGAATCTATATATCTCTAAATTTTTTTCATCAAATTGTGTGTTTCTCGAAAAGAGGAAACGTACTGCATCACGGTCTTTTTCTGCTAGTGCAATTTTCAAAAATGCTTTTTCCACATCTGCCAAAATAGCAACTTTAGCTAATCTAAAATTAATTTGGAAATGGAACATATTAGGGTTTAAATTTGTCCCTGTCCATAGACAATCATTCATCGATAATTCCCCTACCTCATGAGCGCTTTTGTCAAACACTATCCTTGTTTTCGTTGATGTACTAGACTCTCTAAACACCGGTTGATGTGGTAAGTAGAATACTGGTTTACTGATTGGTTTTAATTTGATATTTTCTCAATAATATCTTGCTGTACATAATCATCTAGTATTTCTTTGTACGTAGAAAATAGTGTTTTATCATAAGTCATTCGTTTTAGAAGACTTTTCAACCTATTCTCAGCTACATTATAATTATCTGCTAATTCACTCGACTCTTTTTTTCCAAGGTAAATTAACTTCGTAACGATTAGCTTTATAATAAACTGTCTCATTAAATATTTCTAAAGCCGTGTCTTCCTCATGACAATAAGGATCATATTTAATTCCTATAGATTCTAATTCAAAAAATCTTTTTAATTTACTCTCCGAATTATCATTAATCAGGCCACAAAACGATGAATTCTTTGGGATTGAATCATTTGTACTTCCACTAACTATGTAACCAAAGGCACTATTTTGCAAAATTAAACCTGAGTGAGGCACGTAGATTTTTCCAGCTCGTAACATATCACAGAACACTTATGCGCCGAGTAACAAATTTATTTTTTCCGGTTTGTAAAATGTTGGATCCGCTAAACTTACTTTCTCTGGTATCATAAGATTACTAACATCAATTGAGTTTGAAGGAGTTAAACCCGCTATTTTAGGAATAATCAAAAATCCTAATTTCCTTTTAAACGTTTGTTCCTTGTTACAAATAAGAGCAACTGTTTTCTTTTTGACCATTGTTAAAGTACCTGATAAACTACAAACCGAAATGTTTGTCTTCTCAATTTTTAAATTCAGTATGTCTGCTAACTCAGTGGTACAAAAACAAAAAACACTACCACTATCACATAATGCTTTAACTCTAACTAAATGTTCTTCTTTAGTTTCAATAAATACAAAAGTAGTAGGTAAAACTACGTTTTTTTATTATTGTTACCCATAGCGGCTGTGAAGGTTTTATTTCTATTTTCAGATTGAAATTCAATGGCATATACATTTAATGCACTTCTATCATTATTGTCCGAGTCATTCTGTTCTAAAGTATTATGAGTTCTTTCTTCTTTAGTACTAGCATAATCCTTTTCAATTTGATAGCATAGAAGAAAATTGTGTTTTTTCATACACCTTTTACACAAGTAATTAGAAGGGCAATTCCTCACACTATGTAAATTGAAGCAACAAAAGCACAAATTATTCTTGTTCACAAATTCTACTCTTTCTTTAACGCTCAAATTTTGAAATTTACGACATTTAAAGGGTTTACGATTGTTCATATTACATAATTTGCATAAATTTGTGTGATTTTATCATCTGCATTAGAAACGAGAGCCGAAATTTTATGTGTAATTTTCTTTGTATTAATCACATTTTTAGAAGCATTCAGAGTTCGTGCATGATTTTTTAGAAACTATAATATCAGTTAAAGCAAGTTTTCTTTCCCCAAATTTCTTTCCCACCAGACTTTGGTGTTAGGATCTAATTTTTGCGCTAAAATATATGCAAGTATGTTAGAAGAAAACCCCTTAATACTTAAATTCAAAACTTCTACTGACCTCACGCATTCCTTCGTAATATCAATTAAATTTAATATAGCTGACGCCGTCTCATTATGCATAGGCTGCATATTTATAAACCGTTTAAGTTGAGTATACACTTGTTCCCGATGATTTAAGAATCTTTCTAGTAAGGAAAAAGCTAATTTGTAATTAGAATCAACCATAGATATTGATTGTACTATACGATAAGTATCACCTCTTAAAGCGGATTTCAAATATTGCAACTTCACTGCATTATTAAATTAGGATTTGCATCAACACTAGCTAAAAATATGTCTTTAAAAGAAAGCCACTCATGCAAGTTTCCTGAAAACGTTGGTAAAGTTATTTTTGGTAATTTCACATTGCTCTCAGTATTTGTGATAAGATTACCAGATAGCTTCGCTTTACTTTCCGCAGCCATTTCGGTTAACTTTCGATTCAACTCGACTTCTACATCTAAAAGCGTATCGTCAATCTCTTCTTTCTCATTTATGTAAGTATCAGTATTTTCTTCAGTACATAATGCAAATAAAGAATCAAAATTAGACTTTATCTCAGCATCAAGAACTTTAAATCTGTCCTTTAATACTTCTAAATGACATATTTGGATATCTTCACTCGCTATTTTACGCTTCAATTTTGTCAGCTGTGCTTTTGCCGTTCTTTTTTTTTTTGCCAAAATCTCTTTCATTGACATTTTAAATTAACTACAATGTTCTCAATAAACAAATAATAAAGTACTTTAAATAAGTTACTCACTCTCTTTAATTGTATGAAACTTAAATCTGGAAGTATTCCAACTCTAATAACTTGACTACTGATTCACTAATACAAATCTTACGCTCAACGGACCATGTTAATAAATTGACATGCTTTTAGTAAACTTACTCAAGAAACAACTACACTCTGGAACCATTTGCTCAAGCGTCACTTTATTTTAACAACCACCTACTCGTACACAGCAACTTGCAAGTGAATAAGTGCGACGTACATTCTTCTTTTTATTCATTTTACAAAAGGTACAGAGCTCCATCTGTTATTACAATTTGTAACAAGCAGCAATCCAGTAGATTAAACGTACCAGATCATAGACTAAATTAAGAAATATGAACTTACGTTTTCATTTTGTGAAATATTTGTCAATGGGCAATATTATTAAATTGGAATATATACAGACTGAATATATTACAGCTGATTTTCTCTCAAAAGCTGTTAATGAAAATAAACTAATTTACTCTATGAAAAGTATTTCATTAATTTCTTAACTAAGTATATGTATGTATTTTGTGTTGTAATTTTGCATATGTGTGTATTTTATGTAATAATTTTGTAGGGTGTAATAATTTTTCAGATTTGATTGAAAAAATGTGTCACTCGCAGGAGGGATCTGTTGAGTTCGAGCGAGTGGCCCTATTTTTCTGCGCGGAAGAATACCGTTCCTACTATAGTAATGCTATCCGTCTCGTCACCCCTTTACTTCAGAGTTTCATAGAGAATGTGGGGCTGTGTGCATACATTGAGTGCTGTATGAATTTCATCTTTAACCATTTTGCATATTTAATAAATGTAATAAATCAAGATTCGGGGATTAGTGTTTCATGTGTTTGACATCATGAACAACACATTAACAACACTAGTCGCTATGCATTTAGGTGTATTTCACCTTTCCTGCCAAAAGAAAGTTCAAAAACCAATCTCTAGGTCAAAAATATTTGAATTTTGTAGAGCACCATGTAAAAAAGAAAAAGGAAAAAAGAACCTTGTCTTTCACAAAGCTCTCGTTCAGTTTTTTTATTTTCCACTTAACATGCTCCATGTCTCGGCAAGTTAACAAAATCCTTATTTTAGGCATGCCGAACAATATTCTAATAACTGTTGCATCATGCCATGAAAAATTCTTAAAAACTTACTGTAAAAATTTGTTATGAATAAATAGTTTCGAAAATAATGCTACTTTTTTTTCAAATCCTTAAATTTTTAATATTTTAAGGGTTTGATAAATTTCGAGGGCAATATTTTTGTATCTAAGTTACGTTTACGTTTCTAAGAAAAGTAGGTTTACGTTAATCTTGAGTGAAATAAATTCAAGTATGACGATTAATTTGAAGTTTTTATGGAATGTTTCATTATGTTTACGTAATAAAATTTAATTACCTGAAGCAAAAATAAATATCCATTTACGGAACAGATAGCATATTTTCTACAAAAAAGTTTCATTTTTATTCGCATCATGCAGGGAAATAAAAACTTAATTAAACATGTTTCCCCGAAAATAAGACCTAATGGGAAAATGAATCCTAGCATGATTTTACAGGATACTCCTAATATGCGCCCTACTCCAAAAATAAGCTCCAGTCAAGATCGTCAGTCAGACGGACTCCAGACTAATTATCAAATGACCAGTCGGAGTGCAGTCACAACACACATACACGTTTGATAACAAACGGACGTGGTTGTGATGTGTTATAATCTTCATAATTCAATACGTCGTGTGTTATAACGGATGTACTCAATGGACTCGTATGAAATAAAGAAATGTTTTCTGAATTTTGTGCCTGCAATTTTTCGCCGCTTTTGTGTAGTCAATCATTCTTAACAGTTTGTGTTGCCCCTCCTATTTTGTACGACTTCAATTAACACTCGATTTAATAATAGATTCAAAGGGAATAATATTTTGATCCCCAAACAACATGAGTGGAAAAAGAAAGACCTATTCCGTCGAATACAAGAAAGGAATCATAGCGTACTCCCGGAATAAGAATCTTACAACTTTCTACAAGAAAAGATGTTGGATCTTCGAATGGTACGAATATGGGGATCAAAGTACGTACAATAACCTCGGCCAACTGGTGGACGCGGGAAATGCTAAGAAGCGCAAGTGTAGAACAGGCCGGCAACCATTATTTCCTTAGTTGGAAGACATCGTCTGTGAATGGATTGCTGATAGAAGGGTAAAAGCTTTGATTGTTCGTAAAGCTGATATTCAAGCATTTGCCCTTGCAGTGGCACTACAGTTAGACATATCACCAGAAGAAATCAAAGAATCCCAACACTGGATGAATGACTTCCTTTGGCGATATGAACTGTCTCTAATAAGATAGACAACACTTCTCAAGCTGGAATATATTGAAGTTATTTAACGTATATTTGCATCCAAGTTTTTCGTTGATGGCATCGACTTTTCTAAATACCAACTCTCTAACTTTCTAAATCCAACATGATTGGTATGGATAAAACTGCCCTGTTTATGGGTGAAGGATCACAAACAACAATTGATCAGAGGGGTGCCTTGTCAATCTACATTCCTGCCACTGGTTACGAAAGGGCACTGTTACCTGTATTTTGGCAATTCGTCTGGATGGAAAGAAATCCCCACTACTAATCATCACTAAGGTCAAGAAAGATAATATTGAAAGTGTTTCAGGGATTTATGTTCTTGAAACCGAAATAGCCTGGTGCACACAAGCAGTTAAAAGGAAATGGGTCTATTTAATGCTGCCACGTGTTTTGCGAGGGGACCAAAAAGGTGTGCTAGTCTGGGATTCAGCCAGCACTCACCGCACTAAAGACATGAAGAACTTCCTTCCAGTAAGTGGAAAAAATCAAATAATGATTCCCTCAGGAATGATTGCTATCTCCAGACCCTTTATATTGCAATAAACAACCATCCGAGGACCATACGCATGGAAATCAATGACTACATTGAAAATAGAATGGAGAGAAATCAACGTGGAAACTTGTGAAGCCTAGCCTGCAATAGATCGTGGGTTAGAATTCATGGGTTAAAATCACTGACAACTGTGTTGTCAATGCACTACGAGCAGGCTCAAGTCGCAAGAAATTCAGGCCGGAATTCGGAGTTCGGAGATTTATGGCAATGTTCCGGGAGAAAATGACATGACTGTGCTTGAATAAATGTAAATTTTTGTTCATTAATATATGAATAAATGTAGATTGATGTAAATTAATAAATGTAAATTGTTGTGCATGAAAAAATAAGACATCCCAAGAAAAATAAGCACTAATTCGTCTTTTGGAATAAAATTTAATATAAGACCCGATCTTATTTTCGGGGAAATACGGTTTTCAGACAAAATACAGGGATTATGAGTGAAGTAAGACTCCTTGTATCCCTTAAAGGACACTAATTTAGAAATTTATAATTTAACTCTTTAAGTTAGCACAATCTGATAAATATCTCAAAATAGCTTTATACGATTTGGGAATAACGTTCATACTAAACAAGTTCATGATGCGAATATAATGAGAAAAGGTAACATCAAATGCATTAATATGATACTATTTGCTGTATTTTCCTATTATTAATATATATCCTTCGAATTATAGTACTAAAAATATTTACGGGCTATTATGATAACGATCTAGATTAGTTCGACCATCATCATCAAAACCCTTTATGACCCATGCATTTTTATGTATCATTAATGAATCATCCATCAGGATCCATCTTTTGTTTTTTTGCTCAGACTGTTTCAGCGAATGTTTATTATCTGTTGTTAATTTATGTTTACTTGTCATTATAAGAGTCATACCTCATTTCGATAATTATCATTCTCGTGAGAAAATAATATCTCGAGAGTCCCAACCACCATCTCTTTTAACCATCATAACATCTCAGAAGGAAGATGGCGATGGTCACGGCGATGAAAACCACAACTGCATAATCTCATCGAACGAGGACAGGGAGGAAGCCCGCACTCTTTTTAGCTCTTTCCGATATGCTGTTCTGAACCTCATGCTCTACTTTGGTACTGGCTGATTAGGTACCAAGATTCACAAGCCAGATAAGAAAAAGAGTCCTGATCATGATGGGCAAAGTTTAGAAAAGTCATGAGAAGTACATTAAAAGTCTAAAAGTTAACTCTCGTAAGTAAAGAAGCGTGGTAAAAAGACAGAATAGACGGGCAAAGGAATAATGAAAATATTAATAACGGGAAAGCTAAAAATGTAACAATTATAAAACATATATTTTTTAAATAAATAACAGGAAAAATGAAACACACATAAAATCAAAATTGTTAAAAGTTACGTCGAAAAACGATGAACTCTAGAACGTTTAAATTGTAACGATAGCTCCACGATGATCCAATTTCGCAACACCTCCCAATGGATTAGTGATAGTTTAGAGATTTCGAGAGAATTGGTCTACGGATTTTCCCTCAAAGCATTTCGCTTGCTCCTTGTGATATTTTAAAGGTGCAGCAATTCGTGATTTCATGATTTTTATGACAGTATCTTCCTGGGATTTCCATGTGGGAAAAATAATTTCTATTTTTTTTTTCGTTAAAGCCATATAGCAGAGATAACTCTGGTTTCCATTCGATATATTAATTACTGTAAACACATAATTCCTATTCCACTGATGTTCTATTGAGTTTCCCTTTAGCAGTTAGTCCCTTGATTAAAAGTTTATACAAAATAATTGGAGTTACGTCAGTTTATATCAGATCTCGCATTATGCGAATTTCATGCTGTTTTCAAACTTGAAAAAAATACGCTATATTGTAAAAACTGAAAAGTCGAATGTAACAGAATTTCACATTGTTTTGACTGGTTTCGAAAGGGGCCCCGGGTTGCCCAATTGTCGGCGGTCTGTACCGTCCGACCGGCGCCCAGGCCTATAAAAATGACATTTCACTGATCATGGGAAATCAACCTTCGTCTGCGTATACAGGTATTGCTACGTAGCGACCGGTATTCTGTGAATCATGGGCTGATACGTGCAAGAGGAGGGAGCCGAGGTGTCAAAGAGATTGACTGGTTTCGAATAAATCAAGCTGATGAAACGACACTGCAAGATTCATTCAATTTGCCCCGTAAAGCAATTTATTTAAAAATTATCATTTTATTTGTTCAGAAATGCTCTCAGATATACAACTAATTACAATAACACTAGAAATTCTGTGTTAGACATATAAACATGCGTACTGTACCTTAGTAATTTCGAATGTCTATCTTATATTTTTAACACTTCCAGATATTAAAAAGCAGGAAATCGCCTTTAGACATCGTCACTAGACCGCCTGCTTCGACTGATTTTAGTTTAGATTACTTAAAATGTTTTTCTCATTTTTTCACATTTTCTTTAAGTAATAATATAAAACATTTAATTGTTCATAAAATAAAATTTGATATAAGTCTAAAAATAGCTCTTTATACGAGTATTTTAAGAGAAATCTTCAATGACTTCATGATGTAAATGAATCTAATGATTCACCTATTTTTTACATTTGAGTTGAATATATGACGCAAAATCGGTGTATAAAGATTATTTTCTTTAGTTATCCTTCTTTGAATTTATATTCTTAACCTAATCCTCATAATTGGTTTGCAAATGTGACAATTTTGTAAGGAAAATTTCACATTATCACAGTTTATTATTTCGAAAAAGGTTTTCCATTCATTGTCGATAAGATTATGAAAAACATTACTATATTTTGCAGTTATTGACAACTAATGCACGAACAATATTCAGGTTTGAAAGCTTAAATTTCATGAAGTCTATGAAATTTTAGCTTTTTCATGAAGAATACTGACGATATATTTGTTTCGTAACTACCCTGTATAATACAAATATTTAGAAACATTTCTTTTTAACTGACTGTAAAAAAATACAGGTCTCCAAAGGAAACTTTAAAATGAATTTAAACATTTTTTTTTATCAACTGTTGATACCCTTGTTAATGCCTATAACTGAAAGGACAATTTTTGTAGCAAACTGAATATTTTACAACGACTCTAGAACATATATTTGGCTCCAATATAAATTTCAATATGTATCAAGCGTATTTTTGTAACACGTTGTTCTTTTATTATTTAACTTATTAAACATTCTTTTCAGCCGATATTCGAATATTTCACAGGAACATTTAAAAACCGGATAAGCGTTTGTAGGAAATCTTTTTGCAAGAAACTAGTACAATTTTGATTTACGTAAAAACGTACGTTACTTTTCGATTCGAAGAGAGGACCGAAATATGGGAATGAGCTACAATAAACTACAACAATAATCAGCGTCAAAAGATGACCATATTCTATAGAGCACCTTCAAAGAGAAATAGGTCGTTTTTACGTTGCACGCTAAAGGAAAACAATAGAAAATCTATCCGTCGGGAAAATTACACCATGTGTAAAACTCAAGACCGAAGGAATCGTGTCATCGTAATATCAGTTAAGTTGATCACCTAACTCAGATGCTGGTCAGTTAGTGATTCAATCAAAATGGTGAACATTGTATTTGATTGAGAAAAATTTGTTATAACCAACTATTCAACTTTCGTGATATTTTATGCAATTTAATTGATTATCAAATGCTTTTGACAAAATCTTTAAATTTCGATTATTATTAACCTGTTAGAAGATATTTATCTCATTCAATGTCCTTCTCTCTCAAATTTAAAGTTTCGGAAATGAGTAGAATCCGGTTATAAATTACAGAACAGACCTAGATGATTTTGATTCAAATCCAGATTTCCATTGACAGCGACTCGCCCCCACAAAAGATTACACATTTTTATCAGTCAAATTTTTATTACTAGAACTCAACTACGTAATCCCAGTTTATAAAAAACGTATTTTTTAAAGTCAGAACTCCACACAGAGCGATTTGGATAAAAATTGATTTTTTTCGAACTAATTTTTTTTATATTTAACTGATTTTTCTTACCGATGCAATTGTCGTCCTCATCTTTGTCTTCGCCTATTTCGCAAGTGCAGTCGAACCCTCCTTCCTCCTTTGCTTCACATGTCCCTTTTTTCTTTCTGCAGAATTCTATATTTTTCTCAATTTTGCAAACATCTATAAAATTATAATTCCAGTGCATTACAAATCAGAACAAATGTTAGATCAGAATTTCTCATTAAATACTTTAGGGAACATCAAATCAAACTTTGCTAATAATGAAGTCGAACAAGGACTTTTTTTTCACATTTCAGTCTTGGAAAATATAAGGCTTTTCCGTCAGGGAGAAATGATGGTAAAACCTTGCTAAACATTAGAGCACATTTACCTAAAACCTTACATCCGTAATTTTATAGATCTTCTATTGTTCATGAATTTTATGTAAAACATTTATTTTCGTTCAAATTAATATTTCAGAAGTTCAAAATATAATGCAAAAAAATATTTTCGGTTTTGACAATAAAATTTTAAACGTCTTGTACTTTTAAAATATTTATTTTGAGGTTTATGTAAACTCTTCATACACGATACCGTACCTTAAATATGTACTTTATATGCTGATTCTCCTAACATAGTTAATAATTATTTATTCCAATATTTCGGGAACACCTTAAATAATTTATTCATTACCAACTGCCAATGCAACTGATATTTTTTCTACTTTTTCTAACTACAAGTTAGTATAATGTATGTAATTTTATATAACTTAAAAATGACAAAGAAAGAGGGATTTCCATACGTCTATGGATCTTTATTCGGTTCAATATTCTAAATTCTAAACGTCTTCTACATTTAATATTTTTATTTTAACGTTTCCGTGAACATGTCTTACAGTATTCCGAACCTTTAATGTCTAATTTATATGCGGAAACTCCTGACATATTTAATAATTATTTATCCGTATATTTCGAGAACACCTATAAAAATTTATTGTTTATCAACTTCCAAATGCAACCATTTTTATACTTTTTCTACCTACGTGATAGAATAATATATTCAATTGTATATAACTTAAAAATGACAAAGAAAAAGAGATATCCATATTTCTATAGATCCTTATTCGGTTCAATATAATTAAGTTTAGCGTAATTAATTAAAAACTATTTTAAAATATTATAAATTTTTTTATTCCATTAATAGTGTTTTCTTCAGTTATAAAGAATTTTTCTAAATTATATTGTTTCTTAAATATACTAAATTACAGTTATTTTTATTGTATGTCATCCCGCATCGCGTAAGGGATATTGCCTAGCAGAGGAAGAAGATAATGGAAATATCTTAGGACGAAACCTTTGCAGCCCATGTGATAAATTTATTGATATAAATCCGCTAATCACAGCAACAATAAATTTACGTATGTTCCTGATGATGAAAATATTTAATGGCAAGTGTTTTCCCTTTCAAGACATTTCTTACATATACATTCATCTTCTGTTGTATAAATTCTCTTCAAAAATCTTTATATATGTATCACTGATAACACTTAGTTTCCGAATAACTGCTACTGCCAGAAAACTCAGACCCATCAGAAGTTTGATTTTCTAATATTTCTGGAATCGAAATTCTTTTTTCTTGTACCTAAATTTTGTTAGAACGTCCCTCAAATATTAAATTCAAAATAAGAATTTTTTTTTTGTATAAGCACTTTGATATATCATTAAGTTAAATTATGAAATTTCCCCAATTCTAAAGTAATTTTCATAAACAAAATCTTTAAATTTCGATTATTATTAACCTGTTAGAAGATATTTATCTCATTCAATGTCCTTCTCTCTCAAATTTAAAGTTTCGGAAATGAGTAGAATCCGGTTATAAATTACAGAACAGACCTAGATGATTTTGATTCAAATCCAGATTTCCATTGACAGCGACTCGCCCCCACAAAAGATTACACATTTTTATCAGTCAAATTTTTATTACTAGAACTCAACTACGTAATCCCAGTTTATAAAAAACGTATTTTTTAAAGTCAGAACTCCACACAGAGCGATTTGGATAAAAATTGATTTTTTTCGAACTAATTTTTTTTATATTTAACTGATTTTTCTTACCGATGCAATTGTCGTCCTCATCTTTGTCTTCGCCTATTTCGCAAGTGCAGTCGAACCCTCCTTCCTCCTTTGCTTCACATGTCCCTTTTTTCTTTCTGCAGAATTCTATATTTTTCTCAATTTTGCAAACATCTATAAAATTATAATTCCAGTGCATTACAAATCAGAACAAATGTTAGATCAGAATTTCTCATTAAATACTTTAGGGAACATCAAATCAAACTTTGCTAATAATGAAGTCGAACAAGGACTTTTTTTTCACATTTCAGTCTTGGAAAATATAAGGCTTTTCCGTCAGGGAGAAATGATGGTAAAACCTTGCTAAACATTAGAGCACATTTACCTAAAACCTTACATCCGTAATTTTATAGATCTTCTATTGTTCATGAATTTTATGTAAAACATTTATTTTCGTTCAAATTAATATTTCAGAAGTTCAAAATATAATGCAAAAAAATATTTTTGGTTTTGACAATAAAATATTAAACGTCTTGTACTTTTAAAATATTTATTTTGAGGTTTATGTAAACTCTTCATACACGATACCGTACCTTAAATATGTACTTTATATGCTGATTCTCCTGACATAGTTAATAATTATTTATTCCAATATTTCGGGAACACCTTAAATAATTTATTCATTACCAACTGCCAATGCAACTGATATTTTTTCTACTTTTTCTAACTGCAAGTTAGTATAATGTATGTAATTTTATATAACTTAAAAATGACAAAGAAAGAGGGATTTCCATATGTCTATGGATCTTCATTCGGTTCAATATTCTAAATTCTAAACGTCTTCTACATTTAATATTTTTATTTTAACGTTTCAGTGAACATGTCTTACAGTATCCCGAACCTTTAATGTCTAATTTATATGCGGAAACTCCTGACATATTTAATAATTATTTATCCGTATATTTCGAGAACACCTATAAAAATTTATTGTTTATCAACTTCCAAATGCAACCATTTTTTTATACTTTTTCTACCTACGTGATAGAATAATATATTCAATTTTATATAACCTAAAAATGACAAAGAAAAAGAGATATCCATATTTCTATAGATCCTTATTCGGTTCAATATAATTAAGTTTAGCGTAATTAATTAAAAACTATTTTAAAATATTATAAATTTTTTTATTCCATTCATAGTGTTTTCTTCAGGTATAAAGAATTTTTCTAAATTATATTGTTTCTTAAATATACTAAATTACAGTTATTTTTATTGTACGTCATCCCGCATCGCGTAAGGGATATTGCCTAGCAGAGGAAGAAGATAATGGAAATCTCTTAGGACGAAACCTTTGCAGCCCATGTGATAAATTGATTGATATAAATCCGCTAATCACAGCAACAATAAATTTACGTATGTTCCTGATGATGGAAATAAAATTCATTTAGAATACTTTCCAAATTTTTTGTCATTCTTGAATGCAAACAAAGTAAAACTGAGAAAAATTTTTCAACAATTTTAATTTTAATTTATTCCAATCAAAAATTTTCTGGACATTTCTCTTTTTTTTCTTCTAGGAAATATCTACGATAGAAATTAATTCGCAAATAAAGCTCAGTAAAGGAATTATTTTTCGAATGAATGATTAGTCGTCCGTAATGTTTTTAAGAATGAGGAAGTGTGCGGAAATATTTTCGACACACATAGATACGCGTAGCATAGGTATACAAACAGCATCATATGAAAGGATCTTGAATTAATTGTATCTCCTCACATTTAAATGGTAATTCATGCTTTATGAGAGATTCAATTTAATCCCAATTTTCATGAAATTTGAACGGTAGCCCGTTTCGAGACGTCATATTTAACGTTTAAAGTTCAGAGAAGAGACCAAATCTTCCAGAATTTCCTATACTGGAATTCTTATTTTGTAGTTATGTTCAATTTTCGTTTTTTCAAAAAATATTTTTTCAGCCTTTTCGATAAAGAAATAAAATTGCCTTATAATTGAAAAGAAATGTAAACAATATTATATTTTTCGGAATTTTAACAATAAATTTGAACTCATACTTCAACTTTACTCCTCGGGACCAGAGTAGGAATGGAATAATTAAATTTTGCATATTATTCTCATTCAGAAAGACCTTTACATTATTGGTGAAAAATTGCAATTGTTACCCCCATTTCTTCAAGTCTATAAACCTCGTTACTCATCAAAGCAATATAAGTATATCTTGAGTTCTTTCCACAGCACTTATTCCAAGGAATTATGATTCCTTTTAATGACGCTTATCACACTTATTACACAAGTATAAATTCACTGAAGAAAAATACAAGATAATCTAAAAATTTCCGATACAGTAAAACTATAGCGTGTTGCATTATAAAATTTACAGCTGTAGAGATGTGCGTAATATTTCACTTCATATAAATATTAAGTAAAAACTCTCATCCTGTAGCGAACCCAATTCAAATACCAGACAGTTAATCCTCTTGTGTGTCGTCTAATTTAGTTTGTTTAAAAAATGCAATGGCCTGAGGAGTATTTAAACTTGATTGAAGAGACAAAATTCCACCATCGGATTCAAGAACGTCATGTTTGGAAATTGATAATGTATATATATTTTCTAAATATTTGTCATTACACAATACTTCTTAATTCTAAAAGAACCAAGGAAATTCATCAATTTCCCTTTAAACGAGGAAATTAAATAATTTTAAAAAGCAAACATTTCATCATGAATATAATAACCATATAAAACTTGATTACATATTTAAATATGTGTGAAAATTGGATGTTGAAACCTAGCAACACACTTTTCCAATGCAGTATCCCACATCTTCTCTTTGCATTTACATGTCACTTGCTTATTCTTTTCAAATTCACAGGATCCTCCAGAAGAGTGGCACCCTGGCAGTTCCGCTATGCACTCCGAATCGGTGAGTTTTTCACAGTTCGAGCCACGCTCTCCGAAAGGACACTTACAAATTTCTTCCAAACAATTTTTGCCGTATTGGCAGTCATTGTTATTTTTACATTTATCTGGAGTGATTTTAAAAAATAGATTAAAATAAAGTATATAAATATTGCATTCTCACACAACGTGTAAAATATAACACTGGAAACTAAATCATACCGATTAAAATCTGAAAACTGTTCAGAGCCGAAATGTATATTCCTAAAGAATATTTATAAGATATCTAATACAGTTGGTTCTCTGTTTAACGACGCTCTACTTAACGACGATCTCTATTTAAAGACGATATTTCCCGGTCCCGGTCCCTCCGACGTAAAAAAATTCTATTTTAAGACGATTTTGTTTCTATTTAACGACGATTTTTTCTTACATGATGAACTTTTTCTTCAACATTTTATCTACAGGAAGGTTACTTTCTGTGGGGGAGTTTGGTTTCAATAACAGACTCGGAATTTCCTTTATGCTTGTTGAAATCATAGACTTGTTGCAGTGGAAAAACCAGGGGAGGGGGGGGGGGGGGTTACTGTTTCTCGGAAGATCGAACATTCTTCCCTGGTGGATCGAATTTCTTAGTGTGGGTGTGGAATCACTCTATTGTACCTACCATGTTGACATGTGATTTACGAACTGTCCAAAAGCACCCCTCTCTCACTCCTTCTGGGAAGCACGTGTTCATGTTTAGAGAATTCAGGGTTGTGTGTAGGAGCTCATTCCAGTACGAATACCAGGTGAGCAGAGCAAAATGGCATCAAAAAGTGAAAATTATTGAAAACTGGGAAGAAAGTGTTGGAATAACAAAAGTACAATTTGCAAGAAAATTTCAGCTACCCGAGTCTACTCTCAAAGGCATTTTAGCAAGCAAAGAGAAAATTCTTGAAGCAGCACAAAAATTTGGTTTGGGATCCAAATCCAAACGGCAGAAAATTCAATGTGGCCGATCAGAAGAGTTTGAGAAGGCAGTCCTGCAATGGTTTCATCAAGCAAGAGCATCTAACATTCCAATTTCCGGAGTGATATTTAAAGAAAATGCTATTATTCTGGCAGAAAAGTTTGGAATGCAAAACTTTCAGGCTTCGGCTAGTTGGCTAACAAAGTTCAAAGAAAGATACGGGCTTGTATTTAAAAGCATATCTGGAGAAAGTGGCTCCGTAGATGAAAAAATAGTGGATGAATGGAAAATAGTGCTGAAGGGGATATTAGATGGATATGATGAGAAGAACATATTCAATGCAGATGAGACGGGCCTATTCTACAATATGGTGCCTAATAAAACCTTAACGTATATGGGCGAAAAGTGTTTTGGTGGAAAACACAGAAAGGAACTATTGACTGTTTCACTGTGCACTAATTCGGATGGATCTGAGAAATTTCCACCACTAGTTATAGGCAAATCAAAGCAACCAAGGTGTTTTAAGAATATCACCAGGAAACCTTGTGAGTACCGAAATAACAATAAAGTGTGGATGACATCACAAATGTTTATTGACTGGATTAGAAAATTTGATGCAAAAATACATCGATAAAAGAATTTTTAATCGACCGATGCACTACACATACTCCAAATATCCCTGGACTTACAAATTTGACTATCCATTTCTTACCAGCTAATTGCACTAGCAAGTTGCAGCCATTAGACTTGGGTATCATTCGCAGTGTGAAAGCATACTACAGAAAGTCTTTAATTAGGAAATTAATAAACAATTCGGCTGACAGTATAAAAATTAGAAAATTTACAATCTTGGATGCAATGCACATGATAACATCAGCATGGAAAGAAGTTTCTTCATCCACAATAAAAAACTGCTTTCGCGTTGCTGGAATTCACAAAGAACTTGTAGTGGAACTGCAAAATACGGATGTTGAAATCAACGAAGATGACATTACCCCTGAAGAATGGAGAAGTCTTGTTGAAGATGAGGTTGTTTCAATTCAAGATATCTACAATTGTGATAAATATGTTTTAACAACAGATTTCAGAAATGTAGAACAAATTTATGAAGATATTGTAAACGAAAACACAGTGTCAGACGAAGCAGGTGAAGTTGAAGACACGGAAAACGAGACACTGCCACCGTCTTACACAGATGCAATTTCTGCTCTAGATGTTCTCCGACGCTATATTACATCGAAAATGGAAGGTGACTCATTTAACATTTTAGAAAATCTGGAAAAGAGAATATCGAAAACAAGGCGAATGAAGCAATCAACACTTTTTGAATTTTTTAAAACGTAATTTATTGTATTGTTTGTACTCTTTTTTTTCAATGTAATTTAAAATAACTTTTTGTGAATAAAATAATGATGATAATAAAAATAACATTTTTAAAGACGCCAATATATTAAGAAATATATTGACAGTCCTAAGCCTGTAAAGTGTGAAGGGAAATGTTATTTTTTCACAAATTCTGTTTAAGGACGATCTCTACTTAAGGACGATTTTTCACGGTCCCTTGAAAGTCGTTAAACAGAGAACCAAAACGAAAAATTAGAATATTTACTAATATGTAGAGATTTTTTACAAGTGTACGATGACTTTTGTGAAATAAAGTTTTTGTTACTTTTTTATTATTGGTTTCTTAAAAATAAAGTTTTACAATGTTTTTAAAATATTTCATGTAGTTTTGTTAAGAATAGTGATGACTCGAAAAGAGACAATTGCGAAAATGCGGGCGACAAGTCGTCTGGCATGACGATCTCTTAGTAAAAATGCTGAGATCACGTGATCAGCAAACGAAACTTTTTTCTTATTCGATTGAAGTGATATAAGTGCATCATGTAAGATGCGTTTATGTGAGTCAAATTTCATTAAAATCTAGAATTCCTCGGCTTTCAGATATTCTTTTATTGTGTGTCCGAGTGCCTAATTATTCTGTAGTGGAAAGAAATGGAGAGATGAGTAATTACATTCTTTAATTCAAGATAATTTTTGGTCCGTCAGAGCGCGTAGTGGAACAAATGAATAAAACTTATTCTTATAATACGTTTATTAAATCGAAAACAAATTGCTTTGTATGTATAATTCGTAAAGACTGTATTTTGGTATCTTTACTCGTACAATCGTTAGTTTATATTCGTTGTCATTACTATTATGCGTTATTCATTATTCTTATGCATCATTCTCAAATCTTATATTCTAGAACTTGTTTGTTTATAATCGGCAAAATGTCGCCTAAGTTATCGAAACAAGTTTTGGTCTTTGAACAACTTTGTAAAGAGATAGATTTATTTAAACAGAAAGTAAAGGAATGTGAGAAGGAACAGCAATCAAGAGTAAAAATATTGAAAAATAATATAAAATCGTATGAAACTAGTCTATCAGATTCATTTAAAGGACTTTCGGTTAAGGAAAATGAGGATTACATGGATGTGCATTTGAGATACAAGGGGATAATTTTAGATTTGTTAGTTGAGTTAGAAGATAAAATGGAAGTTGCGTTTTTAAATCCGGAAATTCCGACAGAGTCAAAAATAGATGCAAATGCTAAGAATTCTTGGGTGAAGTTGCCGAAATTCGATTTGCCAAAATCTTATGGAGAAAACGAAAGTTGGATTTCGTTTAAGGAATTGTTCGTTTCCACAATTCTAAAAAATCAACAGTTATCGATTATTGAAAAACTGCAGTATTTACTGGTGTGTCAGTTCGGGGAAATACTGCTAAATTAATTCGCGGATTTGCTCTAAAAGAAGAACATTTAGATCAGTGCTGGGAATTGTTATGCGAACGTTATCAAAATAAAAGGCAGCTTGCATTAAGTCAAATAAACAAAATATTTTCGATAAAAATCGCCAAGACCAATAATTCCAAAACATTATTAGAGTTACTAGACACGTGTAATGAAGTTGTCAGAAATTTGAAAACATTGGGCTTGGAATCGAACGCTCTAAATGATTCAATGTTAATTAAATTTATGGTAGGAAAATTAGATGAACCGCTAAAGCAGAGGTGGGAATTAACGATGGATAATGATAACATCCCAGATTTGAATTCTTTTAGGAAATTCGTTGAGCGTGAAGCGCGCAGTATCGAGGATGCAAAGGGCAATAGGTCGGAATCAAAATTTAATATCATGAAGAAGCCATTTGAAGTTAACGGTGTTAAGAATCAACATATTGCGAATAGTGCTATCATAAAACAAAAAAAACGGTTGTATATTATGTATTCAGAATCATCCATTATTCAAATGTCCAGTTTTTAATTCGAAATCGGTAACCGATAGATGGAAGATTGTAGAAAATTATCACTTGTGCCAGAATTGTTTACTATCAAGCCACAAACTTGATACCTGTCGTATTGATTTTGGTTGCAAAGACTGTTCCGAAAAACATCATACTCCACTTCATGTTTATGCAAATAGCCAAAGTTCAGAAAGGGTGAATAGCATTGGACCAGAAAGTTCGGTTTCAAATAGTGCGCAATCTGTTTCTAGTAATGTATTATTGCAAACAGCATTGATTCGAGTAAAGGACAGTACAGGAAAATTTATTCAATGCAGGGCTTTGGTTGACAATGATAGTCAAAATTCTTAAATTACTAAAAAATGTGCTAGGCGTTTAAATCTACCCTTACGCAGCACATCACATAGTTTAATAGGGATTAATTGTGTAGTAGCAGAAACCTTATTAAGCCAAACCGAATTCGAATATACATCGCATTATTCTAATGAATTATTTTCAGTAAATGCATTTGTAGTTGATAAGGTTACCTCACCTCTCCCGAATTTCCATTTGCAATGGCACGAGTGGCCCCATACCAAAAACCTGATTCTTGCGGACCTCGCATTCTATGTTTGTGGTCCAATTGTAATCTTACTGGGAGCCGAACAGGTCTCCAATCTCTTCAATGGTAGTCCAATAGCAGGACTGCCTGGTACACCAACGGTTTTCCCAACAAAAATTGGCCATCTTTTGAGCGGTCATATTGACCTACCTACTCACTCCTGTTCACTGGCAAAAAACATTTATACTCATGCGGCGGTAGTAGGTCCAACAGAAACCAAGCAGTCACCAATATCTATTAATGATTCCGAAAATCTGACAAGAGCTCTAGAGGACTTTTGGGAAATAGAGTCAAAACCTTGAAGCAAAACCTGTTTTGAGTGACAGGGCTGAAGAAATGTTTAAAAATTCAGTTAAACGAAATAGTGAAGGCAGATATATAGTTAAACTTCCTTTTAAGGAAGATAAAACTATAGGTGAAAGCAAGTCAGGGGCATTATCCCGATTCTATGCAATGGAAAACAAATTAATTAGAAATCCAAAATTAAAGTCTACATATTCTGAATTCATGCAGGAGTATAAAGACCTTGATCATATGAGAGAAATAAATTCCGAGGAACTTAATGATACTCCAAATTATTATCTACCGCACCATGCAGTCATTAATGAAAACAGTTCGACTACAAAGCTTCGTGTAGTTTTTGATGCATCGTTTAAAACTAGTAATAACAAATCATTAAATGATGTCTTGTGTATTGGACCTAAACTCCAAACGAACATTTTTGATAATCTTTTGAAATTTCGATCATATCCTATAGCCTTTACCTCCGATATTGCCAAAATGTACAGGCAAATCTTAATTTCAGAAGAAGATCGCCAGTATCAGAGAATATTTTGGAGAGATTCTCCTAGTGAACCATTAATTATTTATAAATTAAATACTATCACCTATGGAACCACTTGTGGACCATATTTAGCACTGCGAACACTTCAGAAATTATGTGAAGATGAACAAGGCAATTACCCATTAGCTGCACAGATAGCGAGCGAACATTTTTACATGGATGATTTATTAGCCGGGGCAGATTCTATAGAGGCAGGTAAAGATATAATACATGAATTACGAGATTTATTGCTGGCAGGTGGTTTTTCACTTAGAAAGTGGGCTTGCAATCATCCAGAGATCCTTTCAGAAATTCCAGATAGGGACAAAGCCAAGAGTTCAGCGCATGTTTTCGAGGAAGAGTTAACTCAAAGAGTATTAGGAATATTCTGGAACTTGCGGGAAGACACTATTCAGGTTAGAACTGTAACTAAGAGTCAAGTTCGACAGTTGCTCTCAGCAATAGCTCAAGTTTATGACCCATTGGGTCTTATAGCTCCTGCCCCCATAATTCTTAAATTGTTATTACAAAACTTATGGAAATTAAGTGTAACATGGGACGAAAAAAATTCCCTCTGAGGTTCTTGAAACTTGGAACAAATTTCAATCAGAAATTCATCATTTTCGAGATATGTGTATTCCCAGATATATGGGTTTAAATAATAAGGTAATAAAAGTCCAATTGCATGGCTTTTGTGACGCCTCAGCAAAGGCTTATGCCGCTGTAGCGTATTTACGAGTCATTTCCAACCACATAGTCATTTCACTCGTAGCATCAAAGACTAGAGTAGCACCGGTAAGAGAACTAACTTTACCGAGATTAGAGCTGTGTGGGGCAAATTTGCTATCTGAATTGACAATGGCAATTAAAAACTCTGTTAAATTTGCTACACATGAAACATTTCATTGGAGTGATTCCTCCATAGCCTTAGGTTGGATTGTCAACCCCCCAACACAGGGAAATCAGTTTGTTACTCATCGTGTGAATAAGATCCGAGCCTTAACAACTCTAGACTCCTGGAGACACATTCCAGGCAAGATTAATCCGGCCGACTGTGCCACTCGAGGATTATTTCCTCTTTCACTAAAAAACAAGTCTGAGTGGTGGGAAGGGCCAAAATGGCTCTATGAAAGTGAAGATTTTCTATCTAATGTCATGCAGACTATTAATGTTGATTATGGCTATTAATGTTGATAATGTGCAATCTGATCAAGAAGATGATTCACCAGTCATTAATACAAATCAATTGGAAACTCATTTTCAAAGATTTTCTTCATATCTAAAACTATTGAGAACATTTGCATGGATATTGAGATTTTCCTACAATTCTAAAAATAAATCAAAATGATGTGGCCCTTTAACAGCTCTGGAATTAGAGGAACCAGAAACGTGTATCGTAAAAATAATTCAAAGGTCGCATTTCTCAAATGAAATTAACTTACTAAGTCATAATAAAACTTTAAACCCATCAAATAAGTTAGTGCCATAAAATATTTTTCTTGATTAAAATAATAGGCTTAATGTTGGCGGACGCCACCGACAACATCCAACACTAGGATTAAACCAGAAGCATCGAATGCTTATGCCGAAATCAGAACATATTACAGCTTTACTCATAAGGCATTATCACCACAACAGTGGACATGCCGGTCCCAATTTAGTGTTGGTACTTATTCGACAAAAATTCTGGATACCTCATGGGAGATCAACGGTCAGAAAGGAATTAAACCGATGCATATTATGCTGCCGTTTAGCAGCTAAAACGTCAATACAAAAAAATAGGTGATTTACCAGTAGAAAGAATAACACCCAGTCGCCCCTTCTCCAAAGTCGGCATTGATTTCGCCGGCCCTATTCTTACCAAATGTCAGCATAAACGAAAGTCTAGCACATTCAAATCTTCTATTTGTTTATTTATCTGCTTGACAACTAAAGCAGTGCATTTAGAAACGGTATCCAGTCTATCCACAGATGTATTTTTAGCTGTGCTACGACGATTCATAGGTCACCGAGGCTGCCCATTAGACATTTTCTCAGATAATGGCAAAAATTTCGCAAAAATTTCGTATATGAACCTTTACAATAAATCATTAATGCATCAGGGTCAATCCATTTCATATCACCAAATTTGACAACGTAAAGTTGCTCGACATTTTTAATTTTCCGAATTTTTTAACCAAGTTTTATTCACAGTTTTATGAGATTAAAAACACGGTTAAAATTTTTTTCGACCTTATATTTTTTTGGGGCGGCCATTTTTAACCAGTTACGGAGTCATTTTTTGGTGAAAAACGTTTTTCACGGAAAATGCTGTAGCTGCTTTATTTTTATACCTATCAAGATGAATAAAAAACTAAAATGTTCAGCATAAAATTGTCTACATTTCAGGTTATTAGAAAACGTTTTTAGACTTAAGGATCTAGACCAAAAAACTGTTTAAAAACGTTAGAAATAAAGGGTCAAACACCACATTTCGCTAGCTTTATTTTTTAAGAAGGAAATGAGACTCACCTTAAATATTTTTTTCTTGAACAAATCTCTCATAGGGCTACTTGTTGTAAAAATTTTTATCTTGAAAACCTTTTTCTTTTTTTTGTACAGCTTACCAAAAACCATGTTAAGCCTGTTTTTGGCAGTTTTCACTAATTAATATCCCAAAAGGGACTGAGTAAAAAATTCTGAAAACTTAGGATAATAAACATCTTTGTAATATAAAGCTACCATATAAATTTTATGAGTGATATTTAACCGGTTTTAGAGTGGTAGAGCATTAAATTTGTGAAAAAAATTGTGCTAATTTTTTCGGACTAGCTACTTTCAAAATCAGTATTAAAGCCTGTTGCTCTTGTTTCGACAACAAAAACATAAATGTTTTGTTTTATCTAACCCTAAAACTTGTCCCTAAAACTTATATGTCCCCGACTCTAATAAGTTAGTGGATGAAAATAATTTGAATCAAGTAAAATCAATGTGTGTTACATTGGAGTTGTCTCCGATCAGTAAAATAACGAAACTGAATAAAAAAAAGGGATTGTAAACTTTGCACAAAAAGACAGATAAAACTGCAATATCTGCAAAAAGGAAATTGAAGATTTAGAGGAACAACAAAACCAGACCTGCTCTAAATCAACTTAAGTGGGTATGAAATTTTGATCAACCAAAAAAAAAAGCAGCTTGGTAAATAAAGATGAAACAAATTAAAATCATTTGTCTCTTACCAGATTTATGGTCAATAAAAAAATTATGAAAAATTTTGGTGTTTCTGAGTATCTTGTAAGTCAAACAAGACAGTTAAGGAGGAAGGTATCCTGCTAAATCTTTGTAAAAGACCAGGTGGACACAAGATAAGTGAAGAAGTTGTCAACTGTGTGCTCCAGTTCTATCAAGATGAGAACGGTTGTCTCTCCGGGTAAAAAGAAATGTGTCGCAGATAAAATTAACATTGTGAAGGTTGTAATAACCCAAACTGGGGTTATTAGACTGTGATCGTATATGTACAATTAACGTCGCGTTGCGACCAAATATGTTCAACACACCACTAAGAAAAATGGGAACAACTCTCAAAGAATACTCGATAGTTATACATATATACAATTTATTTACATATATAAATATTTACACGTGAATAAATTAGCATCTGGCGAAATTCTTAGTCTTATTCAAACACAGTATTGATCTATATATATTCAATTGCGATTATAGTGCATATTATTTGCATACAGTAAGCAATGCCGACCCTTGGTCAAGAGGCGAGTATGTAATAAACAAAGGGATGTGATAAGAATATACACTGGTCAAAACAATTAGGGGAGCACATGGTTTTAACGAAATTACGCAAATACTTACACCGATAAGAAACATAAAATATATCATCCATAATTTGAAGCCTAGCAGGAAACAGAAGAAGAATACTTCATATGCAAATCAAAGTTCATGACGTCAAAAACCAGAAAAAGAACATAAGGGCGGAAATCGGGATGTTGCAGAAACGTCTGTTTCACTGCCTTAACTGTGAAATTCGATTGCTCAGTTATTCTCTTTGAGAAAAGGTGACTTGAAAATGTCTCAACAACGTGATTTACCGGAATCCATGGCATGGCGTATTATAGGCAGACTTGAATCCGGGCAAACACAACATACTGTCGCGGACGCTGTTGGAGTCGCCAGAAGTGTTCTTGCAAGGCTGTGGAATCGATTCCAAGAAACAGGGAATGTTAGACTTCGACCAGGACAAGGTCGGCAACGCGCCACTACAGCAACTGATGACCGGTATATACTGTTAACAGCTCGTCGAAACAGAACAGACAATGCTACTCAGCTGCAAAGACTTCTTGGAAACAGGACGAATGGTGTCCAGCCAAACAGTACGTAATAGGCTTCATCAGGGATGTCTCTATGCACGTAGGCCAATGGTCTGCATTCCGTTGACCTCATGCCACCGTGCGGCCCGAAGAAGATGGGCTGCTGAACATCGAGATTGGGAGCAACTTGATTGAAGCCAAGTGCTGTTTACAGACGAGTCCCGATTCAGTCTGGAATGTGACACCCGACGTCTTTTGGTATGGAGGGAAAGGGGCGCTCGAAATAACCCCACATTCGTTCGTGAAAGGTCACAATACAGACGAACTGGTTTTATGGTATGGGGTGTAATCAGCATAGGTGGACATACGGACCTGCATATCATTCGGAATGGTACTTTGGCGGCCCGAAGGTATGCAGACGAGATACTGAGACCTCATGTCATACCTTACGCTGCAGCCATTGGAGATTCCTTTGTTTTCCAGCATGATAATTCCAGACCGCATACAGCTCGTCTTGTGAAGAACATGCTTGAAGCTGAAACAATACAGCGTATGGAATGGCCAGCGTGCTCTCCTGACCTGAATCCAATCGAGCATGTTTGGGACATGCTCGGATGACGCATTGCTGCGAGACCAAGGCCTCCTTTTACTCTCCGAGACTTGGAGATTGCAATTCTTGACGAGTGGAACAGTATTCCCCTAAGTCTTATCGATAACATCATCGCATCCATGGGAAACAGGTGTACAGCAGTCTTAGCTGTTCGAGGAGACCACACGCCATAGTAAAAATCTTGCATCATTTCTAAACAATACTTTTTTTTATCGTTTACATGTAACTAAATTGTTGCCCTAAATCATCTTTTCATGTTTTTTCCATATTTTCAAAAAATTAAAGCTTAATTACAATTTTTTACGTCTTTTTTTCTGTATTGCGCATTGATACGCGTGTACTATCCTTTTTATGCTAATACGTGGCTGTCTCGCACGGTTTTCTTAGCTTCTTTGCTTGCTCCCCTAATTTATTTGAGCAGTGTATATTTAATGTCAATGCTCACCCATGGCTGCCGGTATTGTCGCTATCTCGTTTCGCCGCTGTTACACAAATAGTCAGAGTAATGTTCGTAGGTTACGGTGCACCACAGTTACTAAAGGAGATCTGGATATCGAAACGGAAAGAGTTCTGGATCTCGTAACTAAAAGAGTCTACGGTCTCATAGGTCGGTGATCACTCAGGAAAACAGCTCGGATGCTCTATGTCGATCTGCGGATCTGCCAGCAGCGTTCCCGTAATTAAAAGAGTCTACGGTCTCATAGGTCGATGATCACTCAGGAAAACACCTCGGATGCTCTTTGTCGATCTGCGAGTCTGTCGTAATCTACGAGCCTTCGCTGGGCATTCAATCTTTTCGTAGTTTTTTAGGATGCTCGTCAGCCCTGTAGTCGGTTAGATTCTTTCTTTAATTTTTTTAGTAAAGGGGCTTCCTGTAAAACGTTTCATACTCGTATATATATTTCTTTTCTTGTTTTTCCATAGGTTGTTGCCTTCTTGGCTTCTCATTCGCTCGCCCCACCCCTTTATTGGGATGAGGGACGAGCCATCTTGTCCACAGGTTCGTTCACGGCATATTTACATTGCATTAGCTGCCACTGCAAAATATTTGTGCGTACTAATTAATCCTGACTCCTGTTCGCGTCTGGGATACTTCACAAGCAACATGCACCTGCTCCTTAATCTTTGAACTCCGATTTATTGCTGCTGTCTTCTTATTTTTATGTTTTATGGCCCGTGTTGTTCAACGCGGAGCCAAGTCTCACTCATTGATGCCGTAAAGCGTCGTAGCCATAAATCGGTTGTCACCTTAGGCTGGGTGGTTCTCCTATCAATTTAGATCACCACACATTCACATCCTGCTTATTACAAAGGTATATAAACAAAAAAGGTTAGTATTAATACCCTTAAATGAGCCTTTTATAGTCTTTACAAACAGAGATATCCAGAATATACACTCATGGACAAAAAAATTAGCGCACCAAGAAATAATTGCGGCATCGTAACGAATCTTGCAATGAAGGTACATATCGGGGAGATATGCAAATTATTAGAAATACAGCGTGATTGCGCATTACGTATAGCCGGTTGAGGGCGTTGAACATCGTACTCTGTGGAGTATAAAACAGGTAACCAAAGATTGTTTGAGTGTGCTGAATCATTTACAAAGGAAGAGCTGAGATAGACATGCCATTACGCCATGTTCGAAGACAATATAAGCAGATGTCGCAGTTTGAGAGAGAGAGAATCGTCGGGATGATGGCAGCTGGGTCGTCAGCTAGGCGAGTAGCTCGTCAATTAGGCCGCTCTGATTGTGTTGTGAGGAGGTGTTGGGACCAGTGGACCCGAGAGATGTCATGTACACGAAGACCAGGCTCAGGACGCCCTCGGCAGACCAGTCGTCGAGAAGACCGCCACATCGTAAGAAATGCACGCGTACAGCCAACTGCTTCATCGGCCGCCATCCAGGCACAGGTAGCACCTTCACTAGGGGCCTCTGTGTCTTCTCGAACCATACGAAGGCGCCCGGCTGAAGGACGGTTAGTATCGCGGCGCCCGTTACGTGTGCTGCCCTTGACGCCCACCCATCGACGCCTCCGTTTGGAGTTTTGCTGCGCACGAGGAAACTGGACTGCTGCGGAATGGAACCAGGTCGTCTTTATCGACGAATCCAGATTCAATCTCGGCAGTGATGACAATCGTGTTCGTGTGTGGTGAGCCCGTGATGAACGCTTCAATCCTGCCTTTGCTGTACACGACACATCGCTCCCACAGCTGCTGTGATGGTATGGGGTGCCATTGTCTACAATACACGGTCACCCCTAGTATTATTCCGTGGCACCATGACAGCCCAGCGGTATGTTCATGAAATCCTGCAACCACATGTGTTGCCACTCATGCAACGGCTCCCAGGAGCCATTTTTCAACAAGACAATGCTCGGCCTCATACGGCAAGGGTGTCACAAGACTGTCTCCGCACTGTTACTACCCTTCCTTGGACTGCCCGATCCCCAGATTTGTCTCCAATCGAGCATATCTGGGATCATTTGGGACGACGAGTTGGGCATCCCGCGAGTTTGAACGAACTAGAGGCAAGGTTACAGTAAATGTGGAACGAAATGTCTCAAGACATCATACAGAACTTGTATGACTCAATGCCCGATCGTATCGCATCGTGCATTCAAGCTAGAGAGGGTCCAACGGAGTATTAACTCCTCCGTTCTTTTGCCTTTTTCTCTGAAATAAATTATCCTTTTTCTTTGATTTTCTTATCATTTACTTATATCAAAGTAGTCATTACGTATGTAAAATTTCGTTTCATTTTGACGACTCCTTCTTGGTGCGCTAAGTTTTTTGTCCATGAGTGTATAATTGGCAGTCAATGTCCTGTGTTCTCCGGCCAAAATGGTGTTTTCTGCCTGAAAACCCTGGCACTCACAGTGTGAGTAAATATCACCAGATTTTTAAACTGAGGACAGAAAGGGAAAAATTAAACACCAATTACCGGACTTTGTTAGACTTCTTGTGTGACATTGAGAGTGGAACCTGCATGCTGAGTAAGTGCTTGGAATATCCTGGACCAGAAGTACTTCTTGAAGTCTTAATGAATGATATTGGTAACTTGTCTGATGAAATAAGTTTCAAACAGTGGGTGAAGACAGATAGAGCTGATCTTATCACACAATTTTTACCCAGTGATGAGTTTCTACAAACTCTTGTGGAAAACTGATCTCATTAAAATCACACCATTTTATATCAAATGTCCAAACTCAACACTGTAGAGAACTGAAAGAGAATCTTACAGATTTTGAATTCATATTTATTAGAGTCTTCTCAGAGAATTATATTTTTACGGTCCAAGATAAAATTCAAAGCTTCCATTGGACGAATACACAGGCTACACTACATCCTTTTGTTTGCTATATTAAGAAAAATCAAATATATTGTGAAAGTATTTTTATTATTAGTAACCATCTTATACACGATAAAACCACTGTGTATACATTTCAACAACATGTTGTACATGAGGTGAATTTTGTATCTAAAATACACAAGATTATTTACATTAGTGATGGTGCCATCAGTCAATACAAAAGCAAAAAGAATTTCATCAATGTCTGCCAACAGAAACACGATTTTGGCATAGCAGCAGAATGGAATTTTTTTGCCTCATAGCACAGAAAAAATTCTTCCGGTGGTATAGGTAAAAACACGAAACGGGAAGTAAGAAGAGCCAGTCTTTAAAAACCTTACAGTGATCAAATACTCACACCACAAAATACATTTATGTTTCTTTCAGCAGAAATATTAGGGATAAATTATATTTTTATCTCGACAGAGAAAATAATGCAAAAGAATCTTTAATTTAAAAAAATTGAATGTTATGTACCAATCCCAGGAACTCGAGGTTATCATACACTGCTGGCCACTGTAAATGCAACACCCTGAAGGAAACATATAAATAACATGAAATTTACAACATGCATTAGCAGAGGTGAGATATGCAGATGATGAGAATTTCAGTGCAGACGCACATCACGCGCGCCTGTGGCGCCACTTCAAAGCGCTATTTAAGACTTGGAGATTTCGACGATTTCAAGTTCGGCAATTGTGTTTTTCTTGTGGTTTTTCAAAAAAACGATCAATTATGCCTCGTTGAAAACAGAGATCATCTTTTGATCAAGTATCCGAGTTCGACAGAGGAAGGATAGTGGCCTACCGAGATTGTGGATTATCTTTCAGGGAAATCGGTAGTCGTGTTGAACGAAACCAAACAACTGTAATGCGGATATGTGATCGTTGGATGCAGGAGTGTACGACGGACCGGCGTGTTCGATCGCATCCACCTCAGCACACCACTTCACGTGATGACAGGCAAATTGTGCGCATGGCAGTGACGGGTCGCTCAGTCACATCACGAACCGTAGCACAGCACATGCAGTCTGTAACGCATCATCCAGTGTCTGCGCGTACCATTCGACGCCGTTTACAGCAGAGTGGTCTGTCCGCAAGACGTCCATTGCTTTATCTACCCTTGACGCAGAACCACAGACGTCTCCGCCGCCAATGGTGCGATGACAGAAGGATGTGGACGGCAGAATGGAATGAAATTGTCTTTACTGACGAGTCACGCTTCTGTCTGCAACACCACGATGGTCGCATTCGAGTCTGGAGACACCGTGAAGAGAGGATGCTGAACAGCTGCGTTATGCACCGCCACACTGGTCCTGCACCGGCTATTATGGTATGGGACGGTATTGGATATCACTCTCGCACACCTCTAGTACGCATTGACGGTACTTTAAACAGCCAGCGCTACATCTCCGAGGTGTTGGAGACAGTTGTCCTTCCTTACCTTCAGCGCGTGCCCACAGCCATATTTCAACAGGATAATGCGCGACCACACGTGGCACGCATTGTCCAACGGTTCTTCGTCAATCGCCAGATTGAATTGCTTTCCTGGCAGCCTCGCTCTCCGGATCTTTCGCTGATAGAAAACATGTGGTCCATGGTTGCTCTACGATTGCCCCAGAAACCATCCCCAGCTGCCACAGCAGATCAACTTTGGCAACGTGTGGAAGCTGCTTGGTCTGCTGTACCCCAAGAACTCATCCAAAGTCTCTTTGAATCAATGCCGAGGCGTGTGGCAGCGGTGATCTCCAACAATGGCGGCTACTCTGGCTACTGATTTTGGCAGCAACCACACTTCACAGAAGTCTATAAATTTAATTATTTGATACTTGGTCAACATGTTATCTACAAAATAAATTTTGTTGTGATATCTCTTGTCTTTCTTGGTGTTGCAATTTGGGTGGCCAGCAGTGTATTTATGTACCCATAAGTGAAAATCAGATTAAGTGCTAAACTACTTTGAAATTCCACAGTTTTGAGGATTTTAAAACGTCAATTCAGTTTACAAAAACCTCATCCTTTGACGATAACGACAGCATGGCATGCATTTATAACGATGAATGGGGGATCGGTAAAGTTAAAGATAAAAAAGGAGAGTTCAATGACATTTTAGTGCCTTTTTTCATTCATTAGGACTGCAACTACATTTAATTTATCAAAAAATTATAGTATTTGGATTCCTGTCACTAAAGTCCTATGCAAATTGACCCCGATTGAACTGACAACTATTTCTGGACGAACATTCAATAACTTAGAAAAGATATGCAATGAAATTTCCGCACTGTTTAATACTGTAAATAGATTTAAAAATACAAAGAAGTAAGTTAATAAAAGAAAAGACATTCACATATTTTTATAAACAAGTTTTAAGGGGATGAACAAAATAAAATCATACTACTATTTTTAATACTTTCTATGTTGATGTTCTTTTAATTTCAATAAAACCTAAGGGATACAATTTATTCATGTAGGTTTTAGTATATTAAGATTAAAAAACAATCTTGGATAATTTTTTGAAAATATAGAAAGCATCATAAAACGAAAAGTTAAAACTTCCTTCCTCTAGACTGAAGGGAAATAAACAGAGTTTTGGGGCATTTTTAGTGAACTGAAATTCAAAAACCAGTCAAGTATCACCCATAAAATTTATATAATAGCTTCATATTACAAAGATGTTTATTATTCTAAGATTTTAGAATTTTTAACTCAGTCCCTTTTGAGATATTGATTAGTGAAAACTGCTTAAAACAGGGTTAACACGGTTTTTGATAAGCTGTACAAAAAAAAAGGAAAAGGTTTTCAAGATTGAAATTTTTACAAGTAGCCCTATGAGAGATTTGTTCATGAAAACAATATTTAAGGTGAGTCGTATTTCCTTCATAAAAAATAAGGGTAGTGAAATGTGGTGTTTGACCTTTTATTTCTAACTTTTTAAACATTTTTTTGGTCTAGATACTTAAATCTAATGAAATTCTGTAATAACCTAAAATGCAGACAATTTTATGCTGAACATTTTAGTTTTTTATTCATCTTTATAGGAATAAAAATAAAATAGCTATAGCATTTTCCATGAATTACCATTTTCACCAAAAAATGACTCCGAAGCTGAATAAAAATGGCCGCCAAAAAAAATTACAGTTATAAGGTCAAAAAGTTTTTCAATCATGTTTTTAAACTCATAAAATCATGAAGAAAACTTCGTCAAAAAATTAGGAAAATTAAAAATGTCCAGCAACACCCCCTTGGTGATTTGAAATGGATTGACCCATCAAGTAGTGTCGTATAGTGGATTAAAATTTGTCAGAACCTATGAGATTAAAAATGTGTAAATTTTGAGCGTTGTTTACTATGATCTGATAAGGAATTTTTTTTAACTGATGAGGCTACTTAATTGCAAATTGGGGAAAAACTCACTCTCGATTAGCACATCACTGTGGAGCAATATTTGACCTTACTAACCAGTTTTCGCCAATGGATATACTGTTTTTGCTAGGGATAATGTCCTTGCTGGATATTATATCCTTGTAGGGAAACAAAGGGAAGAAACTCGTAGTGGCACTCGCGGAAACCGCAGTTCTATCAGGAAAACTTCAAAGAAATGCAGATCTAGCAGACCGCACCTAAGGGAAACACCTAGCTAGATCCCGGCGACGCTGGAAGAGTTTCTAAGCCTAACAACGATCACCCAGGACAGTGGCAACGAACTATGAGTTCTCGCGGCGGCTGCAGGATAGCTGGACGGTAGATGCACGAAAAAGGTTTTCGGCAGATATCCCCTTATTCGTTCCTCGGGTACCATTCTCGATGAAGGCTTGGCAGTCAAGGACACGATCCGCGTCGTCAAAGAGCGAATATATCACATGAACAATCAGAATTATCTTAAGATGCGATTTGTAGATATCATGTCCATTCGATATTTTAGTTGCAGCAACGATGATTACAGGAAACAAGATAGAATAAAATTCTGATGATGAATCAGTGAATTGACTAAAATGATGGCACTGGCTATTTTCTAGTTAAATCAATTTTTTATTTCCTGATTATAAATATATCATCGATGATTAATATTGTTTACAGTAAGACGACAAGAAGTTGCTATTCAAACATCACAATGAACATTACTGAATCAAATCTACCTAAGTGCCAGCCAGTGGTTCAAAGCTCTTGAGATCCGGAGACAGAGAAAAAAAAGGGGGGACTGACTGTGTTCTCAACTCCTGCACTCTGGTCGTAACAAACACTCATCAATTTCAAAAATGCAAGCGTTCCACCCTGGCGCTGCCTACTCACAACATAGAACCTGTGTGTCTGCGCTCTGAGAAGTAGATACCAACTCCTTTTTGCACAAAACAACAGAATAAAGCTTGTAGGAAGGGACAATTAAATAAATAAAATATGCTAGCCGTATCAGAAAGGAACATTAAAAGCAAAAGACTAAAAACTCTGCGATTACATTGTTATTATTTTTTTTCTTCTCGAAAGTTCGATGTATTCATACACAGGGTGGAGTAGTATCCACCCTGTGTATGGATACATCGAAACCTATATCACAACATGACTTGCAGTTTTTCTGCAGTTAAGAAGCAAATTCGAATACCCATGCAATTATGAAAACGAATATTAATATTATTATTGTTGAATATTTAAAATGAAGATAAATTTTAATGGATAATAACAATGTAATTGCTTTTAAAGAATACAAAGCATACCCGAAGAATTACGAGTTATATTTTAAGTTAAGCATAATGAAATAATTACAAAAAAAAAAAACAGAGATTAAAGGTAAACGAGCAGAGTTATTTAAAAGAATTACAGTTAGCAAGTAATTAATTAATGGGATGATGATATTAATAATTTAATAATGATAGAGTTAATAATAATAATAATCAAAGTTAATAATGATAATTATAATTAATATTCATGAAATAATTACAAAATAAAAAAACTGTGATTAAAGGTAAACGAGCAGAGTTATTTAAAAGAATTACAGTTAGCAAGTAATTAATTAATGGGATGATGATATTAATAATTTAATAATAATAGAGTTAATAATAATAATAATCAAAGTTAATAATGATAATTATAATTAATATTTAAATTTTGAAAAAAGTAATTAATTTTTTACTATAGTGACGTTACATCACAAGGGTCAATAATAAATTTTTACTTTATCACTTCGTTTTGAACCAATACGCAGAACAATATTTCAAACGGGTGTTCGTTGATCTCCACGATATGCATAACAGAACCTTTGGTATAAACATCAAGAGATCCAAGTTCAGCCAGACAGATAACAATAGAGGAAACATTCGGTGGATAAATTTGTTTATAAAAAGTTTCGCGAATTATGTTTACAGATGAACCTGGGTCAAATACGATATATTCATCCAGAGGCCATTGAAGAATAATTCCTCTTTTGTAGCGCACTCGAAACTACAAGTAAAGATGTTATGGCGAAAATAAAAACTCTTTTTTTAATCCGGAGGACTAGAGTGGATAAATGTGGAACTCTTGCGTTTGTACTGATGTAGCTCCAGCTATGTTGGGGTCAAAGAAGGGTTTCCAGAAAAACGTAAAGAACGTGCTCCTGAAGCAGTGTATCATTCACAGATAAGCGCTTATCAGCAAATCTTTACCAAACTCTCTGAAAAAATGTTTTTGATTCAGTATTAAAACATGTTAATTATGTCAAATCCGGAGCCCTGAGCACCCTTCTTTTTAGAGACTTTTGGAAAGATATGGATGCACATCATGAAATTCTGCTGTTTTACACATCTATACGCTTATTAACAAAAGGAAACGTTCTGAACAGTGTTTATGAGATGAAAGACAAAATCAAGTTGTTTTTAGAAGCTCAAAAATACGAGCTTTTGTCCCACAACAGAACTCCTGCTATGTTGGGGGTCAAAGAAGAGTTTTCAGAAAAACGTAAAGAACATGCTCCTGAAGCAGTGTATCATCCACAGATAAGCGCTTACCAGCAAAACTTTACCAAACTTTCTGAAAAATGTTTTGATTCAGTATTAAAAATTCTTAATTATGTCAAATCCAGAGCCCTTAACACCCTTCCTTTTAGAGAATTTGCAAAGATATGGATGCACATCATGAAATTCTGCTGTTTTACTCATCTATACGCTTATTAACAAAAGGAAGCTTTCTGAACCGTGTTTATGAGATGAAAGACAAAATCAAGTTGTTTTTAGAAGCTCAAGAAAAATACGAGCTTTTGTCCCACTTCAGTAATGAACTGTGGAAGAAATGACTTGCTTATTTAGCAGATATTTTTGAACATTTGAATAATTTTAACCTGAAGCTTCAAGGAAAGGACACGCACATTATCCAACTCCACGACTGTCTGAGGGCTTCTGTCTCAAAATTGGAGAACTAGTGTCGAAAACTAAACCAAGGAAACATTGCCACGTTGGAAAAATTGTCCAGTGTTGTTGAGGACACTGAATAACTCGATGAACATCTAAAGTTGGATATTAACGGGCACCTCCAATCTCTGCAAAAAGAGTTTCAACGGAATTTCCCTGAGCACAAAGAGAAGACGTTGCACTTGCACAAAACCCATTTTCTTCTTATCTTCTTATCTAGGTGTGATTAGTGTTCCCGATGAAATGAAAGATGAAATTTTGGATCTTCGGAATCTTTCATTTGCACATGATTTGTTTGTAGAAAAATCGCTCATTCAGTTTGGGTGTGCTATGTATCAATCGTACCCTCATGTATCCAAACTTGCTTTTCTTATTTTGGTGCCATTTACCACAATGTATCTATGTGAGAGTGGTTTTGCAGCTCTAAAAACAAAGTTACAAAATCGACTGATGTCGGAGATAATATGAGGCTAGCTTTATCAAACACCCAACCGTGAATTTCGAATCTGGGTATGCAATTGCAAACACAGCCATCACATTAAAAGGATTTTATTGACTTCATTTTTGTTAAATTAATTATTCGGTTCCAATTAAATTATTGAAAATTTAGTTTAGTTTTTTTACTTTACATCTTAAAAGACTTTATTAATGAAAATATACAGAGTGTGAAGATAGAGGGTCGCGAGATGCATGAAAACCATTGAAGGGGGTTGCTACTCGAAAAAGTATTGGGAAACACTGATCTAGACTATAAATTATTTCCTTTCGCCTTGCAGCGGCGAAGGGTTCCTTTTTCCCGCGATTGGCGGTCTGTGCTTTTAGAGCTCTCTCCCTGGGGAATTCTTTTGGCTTCTATGTAGAGCTTGGCCAAATGGCTAGTAAATTGGTGAATACTTTATTCTTTGATATTCAATATTTTATTTTATGATATTAATTGTATGAGACTGATTAACGGATAATTTAGTATTGAACATGTATATTGTAATGTATGTAATGTAACAGAAAATTGTAAAACTGATTACAATAAAGTTTATAACTTTAATGTCAGACTAATAGGGACTATATAGTGGCTGCTTTGGTGGAATTTCCAGCCTTGATGAAACTAATAGCTAGGATATGATAGTGCGCGGGGCGTCGCGCACTCAGTTGCGCCCGCTGTCGGTCCAGAGCGGAACTAGTATGGGGCGACCGGTCACTGGATTTTCGTATGCGTTTTTAGGCGGGCCGAGAAATTCATGGTATATAAAAATCAAAAAGAAAAAAAGTAAATGGAATATCATGCCAAATGAAACCAAAGCCTCAACGAAATATTCTAGCAACCCAGTAATTTGTGAGCAAAATTATAAAATTTCACATGTTTATCATTATTATCACTTATTTTTTATCAAAATCCTTTGAAAGCATATAAAATAATCCTTTAAATCCACCTCATGACGTATCTAGAAGATTTTTATTCGAAGCATTATTTGACATAACAGAAGTTTAAATCCTTGAAATATATATAGTTTTGTAACTTACCGTTATAACTGGATGGAAAGAATGCATTCTTGTTTTCCGAACTTTCATTGAAATTTCCGTGACTCAAAATATCCGTGGCATCCACTGTCAATATTGTTATTGAATATATTACAAACAATGTTAGAATCTGTAAGAAAATACGCTCTGAAGGATTCATATGCTGTAGCATTTCTTAGCTTCCGAGGATAAGGCAGAAAATATTTGACCGTATTACAAGGAAGTAAAAAAAAACGAGCTATTGAAAGAGAAATAAAATATTTAAATGGTTCTGCGTTATCTGAAGATTCAATAATTATCAATATACTCCGTGAACATCTGTTGGATTTCTGAAATCTGAACCAACAGGAAAATCAGAATTAAACGTGATTAGATAATAGACTTACGTGATGATTACCCAAAAAGGAATCGAAACTCGCGTCATTGCCATCTTCTTATACTTCAGTTATGATTAAAGGGTATGTATTACTATATGTTGTGTACAGAAATAAAATTCCTGAACAGAAATAAAATTCAGAACAGAAATACACTCCTGAACAGAAATAAAATTTGAAAAAGTAAGCCATTTACTTCGGAAGATTTCTTTATATTTACTGCATAATTATTCTGAAAAATCTAAAATCACTTTCATTCTTTTTATTCTCGTGAAAGATAGGTTTTAATGAGGCTTTAAACATTGAAGACTGAGAAGATGTATTTTAAAGATATGTTTAACTAAAGATGTATAATTGTTTAAAAATTTCCTATGAAAAACATGAAAAATGCATGCATTTATGTAACATTTTTATTAACAATTGATATTTTTACATTCCAGCAGAATTTTGTCAATGAAACTTCTCATGGGATGGAACAAGTTAGGTACGTATGTAATAACATCGTTTCTCCTTTGTATATTTTCCTGACGTTTAAAGAAACTTTTTCAATAAAATTATCCTTAATTAAACACATTCTGTAGAACGGAAACTCTCTTCATGCACGAAAATAATCTAAAAGCAACTTGATTTTTGTGTTTTTTTTAAGGGATTTCAAAAATGTATTGTTACAAAGTAAAATGGAATAATATTGTCAGGAATGGACTTTTATTCATCCCCTCCCCTGTTTCTCCCCCGATGACTAATAGACCGGAACTGATTGCTTGGGTGTGGCCGAGCCAGTGGGGGAGGAACCCGCTTGGCGGGTAGTGAGAAAAAGACTGGTTGGACATTCCCGCTCCGGCTTTCAAAGGTGAAAGGTCGGGGGTACAAGGGATTGCCTTCGTGGAAAGTGGCTTGCACGTGATTTTACTGTTCAATGAAAATTTGTAATATACATGTGTATATAGTAATGTGTGGTGTGTTCCAGTAGAAATATATGTCTAATAAATAATTTTGGGACTAAAGATCGTGTCTGGATTCGTCAACCTTGTAATCCATTCCTACAACGAAAAGCAATGGACCCAGTGGCGGTTAGGCCTCGTCAAGGGAGAGAGATCGCCCTTCAGCATGTATATTAAAAATTTTCTTCAGCAGTAAAATCACTTGCAAGCCAATTTCCACGTGGCGATCCCTTGTAACCCAGGCCTTTCACCTTTGAAAGCCGCAGCAAGAATGTCCAACCAGTCCTTTTCTCACTCCCCGCCAAACGGGTCACTCCCTCCCACCTCGCTCATGGTAAGTAAGCAGTTCCGGTCGGTTAGTCATCGGGGGAGAAATAGGTGAGGGGAAGAATAGGAGTCTATTCCTGGAAAATGTCATTTGGTTAGGTTTTCAAATAAACCGAATAATTTTACACAAGTAGATTTAATGTTTTAATAATGAATAAGTTACAGGATTTGCCCAACTTAAGCCTCTGATGTTTCGAAAAAACTGTTAAGAGAATTGGGAAAATTTATGCATATTGCCCATTTCCTATGCACAACATTCATAACGACGTTGCTGATACAGCTTCATCATTAACTGAAAGTTTGCTTCGAACACTCAGATGCTTTGGTATTCTTGAAGCAGTAATTTTAAATCCAAAGTACTTTTACGCTTGGATATTTGTTGTAATTTTTTCATTTATAATATTCTAAAGATATTATTTGTTCCTCTGACCTACACCTGTTTATTTTAATTAAAATACCCTTATTCAAAGCGCACATTAGGTCGAAATAGCAGACTGTGACCAAAATTTTATTTTTTTATTTTTTTATTGTAGTCTTTTTATCGTGCAGTGCAATAGTTGTTTGAATCACTGAAGTGTGAAAGATTTTTTTATTGTTACATTCCCTTAGCTGGTAGTATTTTACAAAGTAAATACCTTCGCATTTTTCTCCCTTCCTCTATACATCTTTCCGAAATTTCACTTTTTATCCGAATTTGTGTAAAGTGGATTGGAATATTCTCCATATTTGCACTCTAATTACTGTTTAATGTTGGACAACGGTTTAAATTTAAGCACTCTTCAATACAACTATAATTATACATAAAAATGAAATTATTGTTTATATACATACATATACAGGGTGTCCCAAAACGACCGCATAAACTCTGCACAGCTAGATTCCTCGTTGGGAGTACATAAAAACTGCCCAAAGAAACGTTCCTGCACGATCCATAGTTTACGAGAAAAATACGAAAAACAAAGTATGACGTCACTGCCAGTGCAAGAAAAAACACTTTATTGAACATTTCGACAGCATGCACAATTTAAAGCAGATGTTCAAAGTGTCCGCCATGCATGTCGAGGCCGGCTTGAGCACGCTGTGGAATGGCTGTCATCACACGTTGCAGTATCGCGGGGCCCACCGAAGTACAAGCAACATGCAGAGGAGCAACTAAGTCCATTTGTGTTGTCACTACGTCTCGATACACCAGTTCCTTCAGATGGCCCCATAGGAAAAAATCCAACGGTGTAAGATCTGGCGAACGTGGCGGCCATAGAACCAGTCCCCCATGTCCGATCCAGCGGCCGGGGTATTCCATATCCATCCAACCACGTACAGGAGCACAGAAATGCGCCAGAGCCCCATCATGCTGGAACCAAAGTCCCTGTATTACCGCTAATGGTATGTCATCGACGAACTCGGTTAAGACCTCATTAAGAAACACCAAGTACGACTGTCCCGAGAGCCGTTCAGGCAACAGATATTGTCCAAGCAGGCGATTCCCGAGTATGCCGGCCCACACGTTAAGAGACCAACGTTCCTGATGTTTCTGCGGCCGGATTGCATGCGGATTGACCTGGAACCACATATGGCTGTTGTGATGGTTGAATACCCCATCACGAGTGAAACATGATTCATCAGTCCACAGGATATGTGCAATGAAACCATTATATGTGTTCTGTTGCTGCAACAGCCATTCACAGAAGGCCACGCGTTTCTGAAAGTCATCTGGTTTCAGACCTTGCACGGTTGTGTACCGAAATGGGTGTAGCCTCTCAGACCGTAAAAGCCTGTGCACAGTACTTTTACTCGAAGTCATCTCACGGGCTAATGCGCGTGTGCTTAGCTCGGGCGTCTCTTCTACCCGCTGCAGTATTGCATCCGCCTGTGCTACCGTCAGGCCGCTCCGCGGTCTTCCAGTATCGTGAAGATTGGCTGTTCGCAAGACGCTTCCCGTATTTCGCAGTCTGTCGTCCAGCCTACGGATGACGTTGACATCGGGAGGACGGCGGGACGGATATCGACGGGCATACTCCCAAGCAGTTCGTAAGGCATTTCCATTACATCGGCCGTACATCAAGTACATGTCGCAGTAGTCACGAACGGAGTACATGGCCACCATACGAAGACTACCGGTAGCTGCAAGATGCAGCCTTTTAAATACCAGTTCAACGGCGGCTTAACGTCATTGCATGGCACGCGCGTATGCATGACGCGATATGCGCGGCGAACGTTTTAAACATTATCGTCTGGAAAGATATGCAAATATTGTTGTTGATATGTCCAATAAAGTGTTTTTTTCTTGCACCGGCAGTGACGTCATACTTTGTTTTTCGTATTTTTCTCGGAAACTATGGATCGTACAGGAACGCTTCTTTGGGCAGTTTTTATGAACTCCCAACGAGGAATCTAGCTGTGCAGAGTTTATTCGGTCGTTTTGGGACACCCTGTATATATATTGTAACATATTGAAGAAATGTATATTTTTTATGAGTGTACGTGTGTGGTCTTGTGTGTGATCTTTTTCAGAAGAGCTTTCGGCAAGGAGAAATTAAGGACCGGAAATACGTTTCACACTAAGGTAGACCTCGTGGCAAGCGGACAGCGGAGCAACATTTAGTTTTCAGGTTCTCAATAAGGGAAGCGCTATTGATGACCCATTGAATGTTACGAACAGGTTGTCCAGTTTGGAAGAGTAGAAAGGGCTCCCTCCGGCTATCCAGATGAGGAAACCGCAAGAGCCGTCAGTGGGAACGACGGATCCGGAAATTGGGGTTATTAAAATGCCTACGATAATTTAGAAAGAAGAAAGTTAATAAAACGGCGGTTTCTCGGAAGAGCGGGACAGACCATTATCGACTGTGTAGCGAGCTGCTGCTCTTGGAAGCAGAGACCTGTGGTGTAAGATATTTTTGGGTTTTGCTAGGCACAACATCACGATGGAATGTACCTATGTGAATTATACATACTTGTAAATATAAGTAGAAGGTCTTAATATAGACTAGTGTATATATTTTAAATAAGTCTCTGTTTTCGTGATTAAGAATGGCAACATCATAAAAATTTTGGTTTCTGTGGGCCACGTCGTCACAATATATATATACACTGCTCGCCACTGTAAATGCAACACCCTGAAGGAAACATGCAAATAACATGAAATTTACAACATGCATTAGCGGAGGTGACATATGCAAATGATTAGAATTTCAGCGCAGACGCACATCACGCGCGCCTGTGGCGCCACTTCAAAGCGCTATTTAAGGCTTAGAGATTTCGACGATTTCAAGTTCGGCAATTGTGTTTTTCTTGTTTTTTCATTAAAAAACGATCAATTATGCCTCGTCGAAAACAGCGATCATCTTTTGATCAAGTATCCGAGTTCGACAGAGGAAGGATAGTGGCCTACCGAGATTGTGGATTATCTTTCAGGGAAATCGGTAGTCGTGTTGGACGAAACCAAACAACTGTAATGCGGATATGTGATCGTTGGATGCAGGAGGGTACGACGGACCGGCGTGTTCGATCGCATCCACCTCAGCGCACCAGTTCACGTGATGACAGGCAAAGTGTGCGCATGGCAGTGACGGATCGCTCAGTCACATCACGTACCATAGCACAGCACATGCAGTCTGTAACGCATCATCCAGTGTCTGCGCGTACCATTCGACGCCGTTTACAGCAGAGTGGTCTGTCCGCAAGACGTCCATTGCTTTGTCTACCCTTGACGCAGAACCACAGACGTCTCCGCCGCCAATGGTGCGATGACAGAAGGATGTGGACGGCAGAATGGAATGAAATTGTCTTTACTGACGAGTCACGCTTCTGTCTGCAACACCACGATGGTCGCATTCGAGTCTGGAGACACCGTGAAGAGAGGATGCTGAACAGCTGCGTTATGCACCGCCACACTGGTCCTGCACCGGGTAATATGGTATGGGGTGGTATTGGATATCACTCTCGCACACCTCTAGTACGCATTGCCGGTACTTTAAACAGCCAGCGCTACATCTGCGAGGTGTTGGAGCCAGTTGTCCTTCCTTACCTTCAGGGCTTGCCCACAGCCATATTTCAACAGGATAATGCGCGACCACACGTGGCACGCATTGTCCAACGGTTCTTCGTCAATCGCCAGATGGAATTGCTTCCCTGGCCGCCTCGCTCTCCGGATCTTTCGCCGATAGAAAACATGTGGTCCATTGTTGCTCTACGATTGCCCCAGAAACCATCCCCAGCTTTCACAGCAGATCAACTTTGGCAACGTGTGGAAGCTGCTTGGTCTGCTGTACCCCAAGAACTCATCCAAAGTCTCTTTGAATCAATGCCGAGGCGTGTGGCAGCGGTGATTTTCAACAATGGTGGCTGCTCTGGCTACTGATTTTGGCAGGAACCACACTTCACAGAAGTCTATAAATTTGATCATTTGATACTTGGTCAACATGTTATCTACAAAATAAATTTTGTTGTGATATCTCTTGTCTTTCTTGGTGTTGCAATTTGGGTGACCAGCAGTGTGTATATATATATATATATATTATTAATAAAAGAGAATGTTTGCGTGCGTGTGTGCGTGGGGGGGGGGAGGGGGCACCCAGGCGAATCTGGGAAACTTACATCCATGAAATTTGGCACACGGGTAGTGAAGAGTCTGAACACGTGCACTTTGAAGCCCGAATTTTAAATTTTATTACCGTTAATTTTTAATTAATAAAAACCAACAATTTTTGAAGGGTGAGTCCAGAAAATAGAAGAGCCGCACCGCCGCCATATTTGAAATGTCAAAATCGATGCGTTTTTTTTCATGAAAGTAAATAAATGTTGCATATTTGGAAGGAGCTTTGAAAATTGATAACTTTTACTGCTTACAGTTATTCTGTTACTTTAATAGTTTTGCAGATATTTTAATTCTAAAAGCATTCCTCTGCTGAGAAATCAAATCACCCATCCCCAGTATGGTGCAGCCATCTGTCGGCAGAGACGGGAATGAAAATTGACGGGAATTTGGAAAGAGTTTTAAAAACTGATAATTTTTTCTGCGTACACTTATAGTTCAACACTTTATCCAGAGGTGCTAAGGTAATAACCCGTAATAGCAGTTTTTGAAAGAAAACTATTAATTTTACCGAGTATTGATTTTTAATTTCATTGTTTATATTAAATGTTTGTTTTTATTAAAAGTTGTTTTGTGAACATTACCCCTATTGTTTTCTTTTTTACATTAATTCTTTTTTACTGTGTTCACTTTTTCAGTTTAATAATTATTTGTGTTTTAGCACCTGATAACAGCTTTGATTTCAGATATTATGAGTGGTTATGTGCAAAAGTATGCAGTTTATATTATTTGTTCTCTGTTTCTATTAGAGATGCAATGGGTCTTGATATATATATATATATATATATATATATATATATATATATATATATATATATGTTCTGCCCTGTAAAACAGAAATATATTTATTGTATTATTTTAGTCCTTTTTGTTAAAAAAATATGTTAAAAGTTGAATGCTTCAAAGGAAATATATTTTTCAAAATATTAATTTTAAAGTATTTACATTCGAATCCTTTTAACTTCGATACTCCTCATGGTTCCAATTCTTTTGAAATGAGTACAACTTATAGATTTGGTTATGCATTATTGGTACTATAGCTTTTTGCAGTAAATGTCTTGAACTCAGAACAATATCCACCCTCCTGGAAATAATATTTAATATGTAATAGCTATTTTTTTACATTATAATATACCTAACTGGTTTAATATTGTCAAATGACTAACATATTTCATTTTAATGTAACTAAATATAGTCTAATTTTTTATATTAGTTTCACTTTTCATTTACTTAAATTCAAGTTGAATACATTTAAAATGAATGCATCTTCCCCTTAAAAAAGAGGAGAATGGAATAAACAAACTGAAAAACTTTGCTCCCCATATTTATATATGTATATAAACCTTAATTTACCAATAAATATTTTTATGTGTTAGAAAGCAATAATTTTTTTTTGTTAATTTGATTTTAAAAAGACTCATGTTTTTTAATTTCTTAATCTCACATATTCCATACAATATTTATGTTTAACCATACGATGCTCTTACGTTTAGCTTTATCTCTATATTTTGACCCTTTCAATATAAGGACTGTATTAATGAATGTGTGAAAAATAACATGTTTGGTTATATTAGTTGTTTGAAAACAACTGATCTTGCATTTATGGTGCGTGGAGCCCTAATTGCAGATTTCTATTCATTTTTACGTTTGTCAGTGCCTTCTACCTATACTTTAATTTTTTCTTTTCTAAAGAATCTTGCATTTATGGTGCTTGGAACTCTTAATTGCATATTTCTATTAATTTTTTTGTTTGTCAATGCCTTCTAGCTATACTTTAATATTTTTGCTACAAAATCTTGCATTTATGGAGACATTTATTATGCAGATATTAATTATGGAGATGTTTATTCCTACCGAATCTTTCATTTATGGTGTGTGGAGCCCTAATTGCAGATTTTTATTAATTTTTATGTTTGTCAGGGTCTTTTACCTATACTTTAATACAGGGGTGTCCAGCCCGCGGGCCTCATGCGGCCCAGAGAGAGAGAGCTCACAGCAAAAAAAAATATTAATAGCCTGCCGTCATATAAAAAGTAAAGCGTAAAAGGACAAAAATGGACCATGTTATGCAAATCATTTTCAAAATGGTGAATTTTATGAAGGCTTGGGGATTGATTCATCGCCAGTTTCAGGAATTTCTTAAAAGCTTGGATGTTGAATATGGCGATATTTGTAAGAAATAATGTAGCTCAGTGGAGAAAATATTAAAAAGGTTTTATAGCCTACTTGATGATATCAAATTGTTTATGACATTGAAAAGTAATCTGTGCCAGAACTTTATGATAACTGGATTGCAGATTTAGCAGATTTTGATAGATCTGAATGCCCATTTAAATGACTCAAACACCCGTCACTTCATGGATTTTACTTCAGTGTAAAATCCATGAAGTTGAAATTATGGCAAGCCAAATTAAATTTTAAAATTTTTTTGCATTTCGAGACGCTGACCAAGCACAATTCTAAAATTGTTATAAAATACGCAGCCTTACTTTCCGATTTAGTACAAGAATTCAAAATTGATTTCATGACTTTTGGGAAAATAAACATTTGATTTTTTGCATGTTTTCTACTGTATTTACAATCAGTATAGATATAATGCTACCAAATTGTCAAATGGAATGCATAGAGTTGCAATCTGACATCCAACTTAAAGAGAAATTCAATCGAGTCTCTTTGTTGTACTCATAAATAATACCTGCTCAGATATAAATATCCTTCACTGCATAGTCAAGCGTTTTTCTGGTCATCAACGTTTGGAAGCACGTACATCTGTGAACAACTATTTTCAAGAGTGAAACACACTAACAGTCAAATTAGAACCAAAATATCAGATGAACATCTTAACAACACCTTGAGAATTGCAACGACTTCAATCGACCCAGATACAGAAGCTTTAGTTTTTCAAATTCAATGCCAAATATCACATTAATTTTATGATTCCTATAGTTATCTTTTTAATTATAAATGAAATTTATATTGAAATAAATACATATGTTAACTATACATTATACTTTTTTTACTCATCACTTTTTAATGTTAGGTATATTTTTGTGTGGCCCAAGACAATTCGTATTCTTTCAATATGGCCCAAGGAAGCTAAAAGGTTGGACACCCCTGCTTTAATACTTCATTTTTTTGTTGAATTATTTACATTTTACTTAAATTCAATTCAAGCAATACTTTATTTATACTGTGTTTAATTTTTCATGCAGAGTTCACAAGGCAAAAGACAATTTGACATTTTTACTTTTCAGCTTTTAGTGGTACAATGATGAAAGGCTGAATCTATCTAAATTCTGAAATGTGTATAACATTTCACATGTTTTTTTCCTATGTTATTTATACTGTGTTTAGTTTTTAAGTTGACTTTGGTTAACAAACATTCATATTGAACCCCGACTCAAGAAACGAGAAACATAGTTTATGAAGTTACTTTGAGATAATATTTGGATCAGTTTAATTGAACAGAGATTTATATGGAGTTTTATAAGGACAGGATGTTTCTATTATTTCTACAGAATCTTGCATTTATGGTGCGTGTAGCCCAAATTGCAGATTTCTGTTAATTTTTTCGTCAGTCATGCCTTTAACCAATACTTTAATACTTTTTTTTTGGCTACAGAATCCTGCATTTATGGAGGTATTTATATGGACAATTAGACATTTTTAATTTTAAGCTTTTAGTGATTTATTATAAATGTATATATTTTATGATATTTATACTGTTATTAAATCTATCTTATTTATACTGTGTTCAGTTTTTAAATTAATTTTTGTTAACAAGCATGTGGCAATTTGACATCTTTACTTTTAAACTGTTATTGGTAGAATAATGAAAAGCTGAATCTACTAATATTCTGAGATGTGTATAACATTTCACATGTTTTTTTAAAATGTTATTTATGCTGCGTTTAATTTATTGGATATTTTTGAAGGGCAGTGAATTTTGTAGTTATTTGGTGTTATTTAAAGTTAATTTTATAATATTACTCCTTTTGTTTTCTTTTTTTTATTAATCCTCTTTTACAGGGTTAATTCCCAGTATACGGATTACAGTTGACACTCTATGGAATATTTCTATGATAGTCATGGATTATTGTTATTTTGTAGTTATTTGGTGTTATTTAAAGTTAATTTTCTAATATTACTCCTTTTGTTTCCTTTTTTTCATTAATCCCTTTTTACTGGGTAAATTCCCAGTATGCGGATTACCGTTGAACTCTCTCTTTGGAATATTTCTGTGATATAATTATGTTAAGCTTTGATTTTAGCTTTGATTACTGCTATTCCATGATTGCTGAAGGGAGCGTGTCCCTAAACTGACCGGCTAGACGGGCGAAGCACGGCTAAGTAAATTTGACATTTTTACTTTTCAGATTTTAGTGCTACAATGATGGAAGGTTGAAATTCTGAGATGTGTATAACATTTCACATATATTTTTTCTCTGTAATTTATACTGTGTTAAGTTTTAAATTGATTTTGGTTAACAAACAGTCTTAAAATCTCGGGCATCTCCGGGTACTTCAGCTGGTATATATATATATATATATATATATATATATATATATATATATATATATATATATATATATATATATATAAAGGAAATGCAACTAAAAACTTTTGTACTATATACAGCCAATAATTTCAGAATAAAGTATCGATATGTGATTTTTCTACCAGAACTGTTGACAGCTGAGTTTGAGCACCCCTCTATTAAGTCTTGGACCATAAATGCCCCCCCCCCCCACCTGGATCTTCTCAGTGCTCACCAGGGTGCAGTACCGCCCCCTTTGGGAATCAGTAGTCTAAATTATGTAGTAGCCTTTCTCACATTTCACTGTATTTCGTAAAATATTGCTATTTACAAATGCATGACTTATTTTCCTATGATTACATATGCATTAGAACTAAAAGGCAGATATTTCTATACAAATCAATGTCACTTCAGTCAAATGATATAAAATGTCGAATTATTTAAAATTTTGAAATATTCCTCTTTCCTGAAGTGTTTTTTTTATTGAAAGACGTTTTTTAGGTACGCTGTAAAAGATCGTGCAAGCCTAATAAAAGCAAGATACTTTTTTTCCTCAACTATAAAAAAACAATCCTTCCAACATATTGTTCACGATTTTCAAATATACAGTTTACACCTGAGCCATGTATGGATATCTTAGTTTCGTTTGTTAATCTTTAAACGTCGCGCAAAAACGAATCGAGGGGGAAATTAATCTTCTACACTCCAGATAAGATATGTTATTTATTTACGAACAGACAAGTCTCAAGTGGGTTTTTCCGTACCTACAGATAGGTGGGGACATTTGTTAAAACTTCAAAGATAGATTAAGTTACATGATAAGGGGTTTCAGTGAAAATCATGAAATAATTCACAGGACTTTGTATCCACTAAGCTTTCCTGTCTTGTTAGGATTTTTAAATATTTTTTTAGTCATTATCGATTTTATGACGATCTACTAAAAATTGACGACTACGAAGATTTGGCTTTTTGGTTTATTGGTAACATCTAACAATTGTAAAACATAAATAGAAAAATGTTTCCCCAGATAGGGATTCGAACGGGAGGTTACATGACCCCTTTTTACGAGGGCGAGGAGCGAACTGAGAAGCGAAAACTTCTCCCTCTCTACGGGCGTCGCAGCGCCCCCTCGATACAATTTTCTACAGTCATTAATCACTCAAATTACTTAAATAAGATCCTTTAGTATGGTAAGCTACTTTCTTCATTGAATCGGAAGGTATATATCCAGGTTTAAAAACCTAGAAAGGGTTTATTTCTCTTTAGATAAACGAAAGTAGAACTCAACAATAGGTTCCATGTGTTTGCCCTATCTTTTGGAATACATAAAATAAAGGTGAGGACGTCAGTGGGGTGCCATTAAATAGTTATATCATTGGAATGCACATGTACGATTCTTCAAGGCCTGAAAGATCGATTTGCGGTTTTTGAGTTATACTATTTTACTGGAATTAGAGGGAAGGAAACTCATTATTTAATATTTTACAGTAGATATGTGGGCATCAGACGGGCCTATTGTCCTGAAATTCACGAGAGAGAGCGTTTAACGTGATGTATATTGGTGTTTGTAAAATATACTCTCGGGAAGACACTTACAAAGTCTTAGTGCTGTCCTGTCAGGTTGTTCTGCTTGGATCATAAAAAGGGACAATAGAGAATGATAGTAGATATAATCATAAAAACTATTTTATGCTTTCAAACTCTGCATGTACGACGATCCAGCCTCTTGAGTGAGGATCAATATGCATTTATTCCTCAAAGGTCAGCTGAGGATGCTTTGATCCGCCTATGCGATATTCTTAGGCAAAGAAAACGTAAGAATTATGTAACCTTTCTTATTTTCTTGGATATTAAGGGTGCTTTTGATAATGCATGGTGGCCTGGTATTTTGCACTTGCTTAGATGTCTTAAAGTTCCTAAGAATGTTTTTTACCTAATAAAGAGTTTCTTGCAGGGTCGCTCAGCAGATGTTACATTGGGAAATATCACAAAAAATTTTGTGTTAGAAAAAGTCTGTCCTCAGGGGTCCGTTACGGAGCCTTTTGTTTGGAACATTATTATGAATGACTTGCTCTGTGATATCTCAAAATTCCAAAATAGTTATAAAATTGCTTTTGCAGACGATTTACTGATTATTGTTCAGTGTAAAAACTTTGATGATGCCTCTGTTATTTCTCAAAATATCCTGGATTACATTTTTGAAAGGTCAGAACTTTATAAGTTGGAGTTTAATTCTTCAAAATCTAAAGTTATGATGATACATAAAAAATCGAGGCCGGCTCATGGAATTAATTTAACTCTTGGGAGTAAACCTATTGAAGAAGTACAGCAGATAAGGTATTTGGGAGTTATTGTTGATAATAAACTGCAGTGGAAGCAACATATTTCTTGTCTCCAGTAAAAGTGAAAAATTCTTCTTGGTTTATTGCGAATTGCAAAAAACACTTATGGGGTTAAAACTGATGTTCTGAAATTGATTTATAATCAGGGTATTGTACCATTGATCTCTTATGCTTCAGGATCTTGGGGACACTCCTTGAGAAAGAAAATAAATAGTAGACTTCTTAGAAGAATTCAAAGAAGATTTCTACTTATTCTATTATTCTATTATTCGGGGTTATAGGACAGTTAGTTATGATGCAGTCTTTGTTATTTCTGGTCTTCCGCCTATTGATTTAATTATTTTAAATAATCTTGAGGTTAAGAGGAGCCATATAAAAGACAACGTTTGTAACACCCTGGATGGGAAGCTTCCTATTTCTTGTTTGCCGCACCCTTCAAGTAGGAAACCTATTATAGTTATTAACTATGCAGAGGATGTTTTTCAGGAGTATAAAACTATATGTTTCACGGATGGTAGTAAGCTAGATGGAAGTGTTGGTCTTGCTTTTGCGATTTATGAAGATTGTATAGAGAAGGTTACAGCTCAGCATCGATTACTTGATGAATGTTCTGTTTTCCAGGCCGAACTTTTATCCTTAAACCTGGTTGTAAAATGGATTCAGGATTCTTTCCGTTAGAGTGGAACGCTTAAATATATTATTTGCCCAGATTCTCTTTCTTCCCTCTTTCTTTTGCGTAATACGGCTTCTACAGAAAAGCTTGTAGTAGAAATTCACTCAATTTTGCACGAACTTGAAATTGTTGTTGAGATTCATTTTTCTTATATTCGGGGCCATACTGGCAATCTTGGCAATGAAAGAGCGGACCAGTTGGCGAAAGAAGCGATTTTTCACGAGATAGATTTAGTGATGTCTGTCCCGGAGTCTCACTGGAAGCGTGTCGCTAGGGAAAAAACTGTCTTGGACTGGAATACTGAATTTCTTGCTTCATCAAAGGCATTGTGGACAAAAAGATTTTTTCCAACTATTTTTCAGCGTTTAAAATGTTTTCAACTGACTTTTACATAACTCAAGTTTTAACTGCCATGGAAATTTCAACAGCTATTTGCTTCGTTTTAATTTGGTGACTAGTGGACTTTGTGCTTGCGGTGATGCTGATGAAGATGTTGAACATTGTCTTTTTCACTGCAAATTACATGCGAGTGCCCGAGCTATATTAAAGGCGCACTTGAGACGTCTGTCCATTTGTTGGTCTCCTGTTCTTTCTGATCTCGTTAGGAGTGTTGAAAGTCTTGCTGTCTTGCAAAATTTTGTTTGTAACGTAAATGTTTAAATTTTTTCTTGTTTTGTGTTTTTCACTTACTTCTGTAAGCCTCATGTTATACTTTGTGCTGCATGAGGAGATTTCAAATGAAACAATAAAAAAACATAAAAACTCTGTATGTGTGTGTGTGTGTGTGATTGAGTGCGTGTGTTAGGTCAAATATTAATTCCTCTATCTAACGACTTCATATAGCCTGCCGTATTAATTACTCGTTTAAATAATAAATTTTCCTTTTTGTATTTTTTTGAATAGTCTAATGTAAAATCTTCAGCCTCCACTCTCAAGCGTTTTGTTTTACTCTTAAAATGAAGGATCATACTCTCTCAAGCATTCTGATTATGATTCATCTCTCAACGAAATTCAGTGGGAAATTACGGCACACGATAACAAAGGTTTAAAGGACATGTATTAAGGATCCTAGAGGGCTATATTAATACCACTACATTTAAATGAAGACTTGTAAAATTTTCTCAGTGTCGGTGGACTGAACTGATTCGACTTTCTGACTGTGTTAAAATGACAGATAAATCCAAATTGACATCCTTTTTTGCTGTATTCTATAAATATGTGGACTTGTGAGAATTAATGCAGAGGTTAATAGAAGTATTTAATGGCTAGATTAATATATATGCTTATACATAAAGGTATTCAAACGTAACCCTATTTACAGATATAGACAATACTTTCTTGCTAGGGGTTATCTAACATTACCGAGTTACGTCGTACACTTTTGTTTCAATGTTAAAATAATATTTTTCAATTAAAATTTTAAAATCATTGAAAAATCGTCAAACGATATGATGCAGCCAGTATAAATTAATAAGTGGATACTTTGTGAAAGATTGTAAATGAATGTAATGCTAGATGAGGGACAAAATATTTATAACTTTGTTACGAAGAAATTGACTGATTGAGAGGCGTTTTTTAAAGTATGAAGACTTTGATGAATAAAATTCTGGAGTTCATTTATTTTAAATAATTAAAATTACAACGACATAAATCGGATTGCTACACAATCCAGATAAATACATGATCCCTTCTACCTGCCGTACGGGTTTCCCATGACCGTTGTCCGACTTTCCACCGGCCAGACGCCTTCTAGATAACTTCGAGTTTTTTTTTCTACTAGTGGCCTTTGTTTCCCATGACACGCCTGAGCTGTGCCAGAAGGAAGCCCCGTTCGCTACGCCCTCAGCCTTTCGACCAAGATCCTTCGCAGTGTAGGTGTTTGTGAATCTAGTGACATCATTTTCCTTTTACTATTATTATTTTTTTGCATTTTTAAAATTTATTCCGCTAATGACAAAACCCTTCCTCTATGGTTGAGTCGGAATGGCAGTCACTTATTTTGTCTTTGTTTTGTGTTTTATGTGATCCAGGGTTTATGGTTTGACTTTGTGCTAGTCCACTATTAATTCAGAAGGCTGGAATCCCCTGTAATGCTTACTTTTGCTAGTATACAAAGTTTCCCTTTCGATAGGTCATAAAATTTTTTGAATGAATTTATGCAGTTGTGTGAGTGATTTCATTTTTATCTGATAGTTATGAAAATGTTTTTTAATAAATGGTTGTAATTGTAATTAATAATGTTTGTCAAATTAATTCACAGATTGTATACATTGTACTCAGAGGCAACCAAGGCTTACTTCTCGATTTTAGGAAACCTGAATTTGTGAAAAATAAAGGAGAGAAAAAAACTTTTATAATTTTTTTCGTAGTCTCCACGACATAAAAACATACAAGAAAATATAGAAATCCCACACAGAACAACATTTATTTTAAGTAATATTAGATTATATAAGAGAAATACAATAAAAGATGGAACAAAACATTCTTTTAAAATGCGGTCGTTCACAAAAGTACATACTCATATCTCCTGTCAAAATAACAATAAATATTGGAAATACCTTTCGGATTTAGAATGACTATAAGTCAAAAAAGGGTTTCGCTTTTAAGACAGTAACACGTAGTTGTTGATAACTGAGGAAATTTTACAAGTGTTGTATGTAAGTTTATCCTCTATTCACAGAAGTTCAAGTTTAAAAAATTTCTTAATAAGAAGTTCATAAAATTTGTGATTTTTTTTCATCTCGACTATTCCTCTTCATCATACCCCTTGTTCTTGAAATGCATTTTGTTACCATATCTACCACCTTTTGCTTCTTCCCTGGACGGTCTGCCGGACATTTCGGAATCGGAATAAACGCGGCGGCCCCCTGCGTCTTCGTTTTGACCTCTAGAAGTTTGAATTCTAGGTATGACTCTGTCGTCCGAGTACTCTCTCCTGTATTCTCCGCTGTCCCTACGAGCTGGTCTCGTCATCCTGGATGGAAAGTCCCTGTCGGTTTCTAAACGGGGTTGTTCCCGGCGCTGTCGATTCTAGAGAAAAAAATTTGGAAAGCATGAAAAATTGACGCAATGTTTTTATATTATAAGAAATTTAAAATTTTTTGTTACAAAGTCAACCAAATATAAATTACTGAATCCACGATGACAAATTAGTTAATTGCGGACTTTTATTCGTTTTTAATTTTTAATGTTTTCATTTATTTTAAGATGTATTCTAGTGGCTGATTTAATCCGACAATAGAATAGCTAATATTATATTAAATACCTAGGCGTCACAATTCATAGTTAACACAACTAGTACACACACTTTAAAACTCAGGTACACCAGGTCAGAGAAACGTCAAGTTCTTAGGGAAACTCACCAACAAGCTCTGGGTTGTCCACCCAAAACTAATAAAAATATGGTACAAAACAGTAGCAGAAAAAATTCTAACGTACGGGGCTCCAATCTGGGGACTCAAGGCGGTGAAAAGGTGCGATCAAGAATTAGGAAAATGCCAGAGACACTTCCTCTTAACGATCCTCTTAACGGATGAGTTTGCCAAATATTCATATTTTTGATATATTCTTCCGCGTCGTACAAAACAGTAGCAGAAAAAATTCTAACGTACGGGGCTCCAATCTGGGGATTCAAGGCTGTGAAAAGGTGCGATCAAGAATTAGGAAAATGCCAGAGACACTTCCTTTTAACGATCACTAAGGCCAGCCGCACTTCCTCAACCTCAGCACTGCAAGTTTTTTTGGCATACCTCCTATACAACTAACGGTCAAATAGTAGGCAGTGCTAGGTCTTGTTTGTCGACTAGGTGTGAAGCAGGATCTATTCGGTGTAACGTACGACGCGGAAGAATATATCAAAAATATGAATATTTGGCAAACTCATCCGGCTAAGTCAGTTCTTGTTCAGGAATCCCTCCTATCCAGGAAATTGGAAATCTTCACAGATGGGTCGAAAACAGGCTTGTGCACGGGCGCAGCATTTTTAGCCTACCGTTACGACTAAGGAGTTCACACCTGGTCAGTCCGCTTGGCCAGCGGCAATAGCGTTTCCAAGATGAGCTTCAAGCCATTATCCAAGCGACCTTATGGGCAGAATCCCAAAATTAACCCTTCAGAATTTTATCCGACAGTCGCTCATCGATCCATGCAATTAATAAGCTATTCTCAAGGAACCCACATCTAGCGGAGCTCCACGAACTTATTAGGCAATCGGACGGTAGATTCAATATAAAGTGGGTCAAGGCACACATCGGCATTAAAGACAACGAACAAGCCGACGAGCTGGCCAAACTGTCGGCAAACTACCAGTCCCAGGCAAAAATAAATCTCCCCTGGCCACGCTCGTTACTGAATAAAAGATTGAGATATGCTATTATGGAAGAATGGCAGTATATTTGGCAAAAAAGAAGTACCGGGAGACAACCATATAAATTCTTCCCTACCGTCCGAGTAGATAGACTATTCTGTGACCGAGACCTAGTTCAAATATACCGCCCATGGTAACTTCCCGGTTTATGTTCAAAATTTGGGACACCAGCCTTAGTGCTTGTGGGGATCGGGGAGACTGACTTAACTATCTCATTAAATGACCCCTTCACAACTGCCCACATCTAACAACCCCGACCGTAAATAATTATAATATTTAGTTTAAACAATTACTAGAAAATAAATAGGTAAAAACTGAAGCAAAAAGAATAATTCGATGGTTGCTCCATAACACTGATAACATAAAAGATTTCCACACTAAAAACACCACAACAATATACGCATAATTACACTGCATAAATATGCTATTACAAAACACAAACCTTCTTTCTTTGCTTCCAGGTATTATAACTAACTAACTGATAACTAACCTTTTAGGTTCCCCACGCGTTCTACTAACCTACTAACTACATACTAACCTTCCCTCTCCCTTACTGTCCTACATCTGTTCATTTCTTCTGTCCTTTAAAAACAAAACTGAATATGTATATGAGCATGCATATATATATATATATATATATATATATATATATATATATATATATATATATATATATATATATATATATATATATATATATATATATATATATATATATATATATGTATATATATATATATACACCGTAGGGCCTCACCCCATTTATCTTCCAGTGATATAGGAAAGTGTGCATTAAAAGAAGACGTGCCAACCCATAATGGGCTTGATAGGGTCATCGGAGCACTGCCTGGATGACGGCAATATAAAGAAGACATCATTTGTGCACAGCCGGCACTCTCGGAGATGTATTTGGCTCGGAGAATCGAAATCAACTAGTGGACTTGGTAGGACCCTTCCGGAAAAGCACATAACAAGGTGGAGAAGAACGAGTTCTTCAAAGCGAATCAAAGATGATTTCTCCAAAGTAAACTAGTGAGGTAAGATTAACTTTTGCTTTTTAAGGGAAGTAATCGGCACGTAGGTACCCTTATTTATATCCAGTACAGTGTAATTATCCTTAAAGTCTTAATTATCTAATTAAGTTTACAGACCTCGCGTGTAAAGCGGCCTTCACCAGCTTCCCTTAGTTCGTGGGTATCCTCATTTTTCCCTGTCCCCAGCTTAGATTTTCAGTTTGAGCTCTTCGACAACATGGGTTTCTCGTTCTACCTGGTCTAGAACGGTTTGTTGGCTGTTAGGATTCCCCGTCTGAGGAAATGAAGAGCAAGTCCCTGTCCGAAGCGGACATGGTTAGGTTAACTTATTAGGTCTGCTATGATGATTGAAGTAGCAGGTGTTTGTTGGTACTGCGTTCGGGCAAGGCTCGACGATAGCAGCGTGGGCACGGTTTGTTTTATTTATATGTTTTTTGTTATTAGTCATCCCCTTAATTTTTTTTCTGAAGTTTAATGACTTGAATTTTTTTCCGGAGGACAAGGTAATAGTCCGAAGGAGTTTTGAGCACGTCACATCACGGGGGAACAACGCAGTGGCGGGCCAAGGCATCGCATCAATAAACTAATTGGTGAGACGGGCCTGGGGTTTACGCTGTCGCCTCCAAAATTGACCAGATACTTGTTTATGCTGAGTTGGTTCCTAGATTGTCGAAGCTTCGATACCGCAAAGTTTTCTTTGTTTGTTGTGTTTTCTTCTAAGTTTCGCGTTTTTGTTCAACCCTCACTAATTGTGCGTTTTTTTTCTTTTTGATGGCCTCTAGAGCATCCATTTTAGGCTTTGTCTTCTAAATTTGTGTTATTCCAAATTATTTTCTTGCCCTCTTAAATGGCCCGTCAGCCAGCTGATCTAAGCAGTACACGCTTTTGCCTCACTGTCTCTGTGGCTCTGTCGTGTGGCCGCCGGGGGGCTTGTTTTCGTGCGTCCGCGGAGTAGCCATCATCTGCGGTCTACCCTCACGGATTGGAATCTATACTTGGAAGGCCTCTCCGAAGCCACGGCAGGTCCCATTTCGGGCATTGGATATCTAATGGGGAGGCACATGTCCTTACTTTTGTAAGCTATTCGGTCTTTGTCTTCTATAGATTTCACGATTAGAAGAATGGGAATAAGTTAATCAAACGTATAACGAGTTGTGCTAGACTCACAAAGGGAAGTATGATATATTAACGCCAAAAAAAACATTGGGGAAGTGTTTCCGATTTCTTCAATGCAAAAATTCAACGTCGGTATTTAGGGACCGATCGTTTGTTGCGATATAATGAAAAATTAGGACTCGGTAAATCATCTGCAGGAGAATTTGTTACAGAAAATCTTTCTAGTTGGCGCTATTTTCGAGTTCGAATTTTTAATTCCATTTGTTAGGAGTTTTTTGTTAGTCAAGGCAAGTTTAGATCCCTTTATATTTTGTTGGACTCCATTGAGCACTGGGGGCCCTTTCTTTTTCATGTTTTAACTGAATGGCCTTTAAGATGCTTTATCTCGCACGTTACGATAATTGCTTTTTTGTGCTTTTCTTGTTCATGAATAGGTTCCTTTGTTATAAAATTGCATTTTTTTTAATTTCAATTTATTATGTTTTAGGTGTTTTAATTTTTTTCAGTTTTTATCATTTGAATGTGTGGATCAAGATTTCTGCTGTGTCAGCAATAGATTATTACACGAGCATACAAAGGTTCGAGTGATGCCAATAATTAGTTGTAAAATTTTGATTATGCCAAACATTTCGGTACTGGGATATTTCCAGTAATCCTTTTTGAATTGGATCTTTAGTTAGATTCTAATAAACTTAAACTATTCTTCTATAAAAGAAATATGAGAGAAACGTATAGTGAGTTTTATAGCCGCTGTGCTCTCTCTCTCTTACTGTCTATGTCTCCTTCACATTATTATCTTATTCGTAACTGATGCACAGATCGTTTAGGTGAATTCTTTACCTGGAAAGTTGATGTATAGAATATGTTTTCTTTCATTATTTCTTGGGTTTGTTAATCAGATTCTTCCGTTATGATTTTGTCTGGGAGTGTTTGAACTGCTGGTATTCATGAAACTCTTGGTAAATATGAAAGGGGAATCGAATCAATCAATTCAGTACCAATATTAACTAATATTTTAAAGTCACATAATTTGTAGAGCAACATATTAACTATAGTTATACAATATTTCAAAAGGGTGTAGATTGTGTGAAATACATGTAAGTGGACCCACTAACCATTTGTGATAGGATACCCATTTGCCTGTTTCTTGCATACTCCACGTCGTCGTTTCCAGGTTTCTTCATTCTGAAAAAGAAAAATAGTTCTAATGTAATCATTAATGTCAACGGCATTAAAAAGACTACAATTATGTTCATTGTAATTGAATTATAAAGTGCACAGAGCCCGGTCTGCTGGTCAGTGCCAATTAAAGATGTATATAACTCCAGTGTACAGTTAGCTTAAGACCCAGGTTTCATCCTTGGTATAGGTATGCCTTGCTGAGGATCCTATAAGAATTGCGAAATCAATATCCAAGGCTACCTCTAAGATGGAGTTTTATATTACTGTAACTGAATACTAAGAATTAAACTCTCTTGATAACTATTTGCAGGTCAATAATGAATTTTAAATTGTGAAAACAGCCTTCAGTTAGCTCAATAAACTGAATTCTAATTACTTCTCCTAAAAGTCCCCGGAAATGTTGTGGGGAGATTTTGACATACCAAATGAATAGTTTAGTTTAATACATGTGAACGATAACTGTCAACACGTATATTCACTCACCCTGCACTGGTCGCATGACTTTCCACAGACGCCGATAGCACTTTGTTTACATTTCGCGTATTGATGGATTGCTTTGTATGCTCAGCATATGCAGCACCTTCGAAGTGTTTTCGTATGAGTCATAACTAGCAAACGAAACTTCTGCAGTTTCTATCATTCTTTCATAGTAAACGGATATATACCAAAACACACGATTGGCCTTTCCCCAAATTTGTAAAAATTGTTAATAGAAATACATTTTTGTAATTTTGCTTTATGTTTATTTATCATTATGTAAAAATTGCCAATAATTTTTTTAAATTTGACTGGTTTTCATTTCTAAAACCTGCTTATAGAAATTCCTTTTTTTCATCCTTTTAATTTATTTTATAGTGAAATGTGCATATAAAACTACATTTAAAAAAGTTTGATTGGTTTTCACTTAAATCCATCATGTCTTTAACTTACTCTTTTAATAAATATTTCTTTTTACAAATAGAATAACTAAAACCTAATTAACATAGTGTGCCGTCTATCAGAAGCCACCGCATTATGCCTTCAACTTTCATATACGCGACCAGTGCAGGGTTAAAAAGATTCGACAATAATCTTAACCAGAAAACTATACTTGAAATGTAAAAAGGGTATTTAAAAAATCAGACGAATTTATTGATAAGCTAAGATTATTGGAACTCTAAACCAACCTACATCTGTATATCCTTTTGGTAGAGTTCACTCGCAGGAGTAGAGATATCTAACATGCAGAAAAAAGTTAACCACTAAAGTACAAAATTTCTGTCCTTGGTAATTCCCATTGGCAAATGAATTTTATATAACATCCCATGAGGGAATTTTAGAATTCAGAACCCATTCAAAAATACCTCAGACTATAAACTCCTCTAAAGTTGAAATTTGCTAATTTGTCGCCATAAATAGCCCAAGGTATTTAAAATGAGCTATTTATAATAGCCCAAGGTAATTATAATGAGGTGTTATAATTTTGGTCCTATAGGTATTTTACCGAAAAAGACACAATGCCAAAAAATTAATAAACATTTGGCAATCAATTAAATTATGAAATAATCACTATGAAAATACACCGGGTAGAAATAATTTTTATGGTATTCTCACACAGAACAACTGTTACAAGACTGTTTTGAGCAAATAATTTGTTAATTCAGTCAAACGAAGATGGAAATGAAGGAATTTAAACGTTAAAGCATTTTAGATCATAGTAATTAGAACACAGAAAAATATTTTATACGATATATTTATATTCTAAATAATACATAAATTTCAATGTATTAGCATGTAAAGCAATTCTATTATTGATTTTCAGGATAATTAGAAGAAAAAGTCTCAAGAGGGAAAAAGGTTACTAACTTTCTGTATACAATGAATCCAATAAGAAGCATAACGATCAAAATTGCTCCTAAGACTCCTCCAACTATTGCCGCTTTCTTGTTCGGTTCTGGTTCCTTTTCTAAAATGATCAGAAACGTTGTATCAGAATAGTATATAAGGATGTGAAAAACTTGAAAACAGCTGTAATGCATAGATGACGAGATAGGTGAGTTGGTTGTTCTTAATAAGATCCAGTATACATGTCACGTGAGAAATAATAGACATGTTTTTCATATCCAGAATAAGATACATCATGAACATAGAATTATACTTCAAATATAATTAGAAATTTTAGAGAAACATCACATTTATAAAATATGCTAACAAAGGTATTTCATGGTAAATTTTCCGCTGCTACCCTCTATCCTACTCTTCTGTCTTTAAATGTCTATGATATCCTTCTCCAGAAAGGCCTTAGCGAACACTTTGTGATCTGGATTTCTTTCAGTGAATCTTAGTTGCAAATTCTTTTTACAATGATTGAGTATTATAACTATTAATATAATAATTTATAACTATAATCCATATAATCACAGAGGCAAAAATTTTCGTACCATAGTTACCATTTGTACCATAGCCATTGTACCATATCGTAGCCATTTGTACCATAGTTAATAATACGGCAAGCCTTTCGCTTCAATTACTTTACTACGATACGTTAAACATATTACAACTACAACAGTTAAAGCAAATATGTACAGCGAATTAGAATTTATACAGTTAGATAGTCAGGATGACTTCGGGTTCAACGACAGCTCGGCCTATCGGCCTCTCTGAGCAGGAGAGCTCCGTCTCTCTCTGGCACTCAAAAACAGATCTCTTCTCGTGGACTATTGGGGTCTTCTTTTATACTGATGCGAATTCAAAGGCTTTCTCTGGCGTTTGAAGTGCTCGTAAGTGTTCAAAGTTTATGGGATTCTAAATATCACTATAGTGTCAAAAATCTCAAAAGCCCTTGAACCACTCTGTGATTTATGCATTCTATAACGTCAGAACCGCACATTACAAGAACTTTATGACCTCTTATCCTAGAGTTTATGAGACCGCCCAGATCAACAGTTCGCCGATAGATGACATGTTGAGGGGTAGGAACGGGGCATCACATACTTATAAAAATACTAATTCGTGTAGTAATTTAGACAATGTCACAGAGTAAAGCCTTGATGCTGACCTTCCCTCTGCAGATAGTTGTTGCTTGCCAATAAATGCCAAGCGCTTGGCTATTATGCCATTTGCTTGCGGGCTCTGTAGTACATTTGAACCATGTCACTAAAATTCACCCTCTGCAGACAGTAAATGCTACACAACTTTGTTTGAACCAAACACTTTAAACATTTTTCTTTCCATGCTAGTGGTAAATCTTGATGTAAAACGAAATTATCACTTTACAGAAACTTTTTGCGTTATGTAATCATTTGAGCTTTAATAAAATTTGTAAACAATTCTTTTCAACAGCTTGGATTTCTTTTTTGGTGAACAGAAGAGATAACTTTGCTAATACCTCCCCATATACTTTAAGTTTCTCCTGAGTTCGGGATACGAGTTCTTTAGTAAACGTTTAGCGGAGTATTTTTTGCCTTTTATGCTATTACCAAAATAATTTTTAATTTGTCAGACTACTTACCTTTTTAGGAGTTTACATTTTGATGAGATTTTAAATCCAAATAATTAAAGTTTTAGAATTATGGTAAAATTTAGTATATTCTTTAAGGATTCCCGGTAAAAGGTTTGAACTCTTACAAAGGAAAACCCAGTTAATGAACATCTAAATGAAGTCAAATGAAATTAGAAGTTCATATTAATGTGTCAGGAAGTTGTAAAAAGAAAACTGGTTCAGATCCAATAAAAAATCTTTATTTACGAAAAGAAAATACTTACGAAATTTAACCTTTGCTAATTAATTATTATACTATTCTGAGTTATGATGGAGAAATGTTAATTTTTACTCACTTCATTTCAATACATTAACGTATATTCTTCATTCATATTTAAAGATAAATAATCTTTTTCTTCCTAAAGCAACATCAAATCAGACGATAACTTTCTTACGCTTGTTACTGCAAGAGGCGGGTTCACCAAGTCAAAATTAAAAAAAAAAGACTTTTTGAATTACAGATTATTTTGAGTAACTGTCTTAACTTATATTCTTATTTTTGAGAAAACACATCTAAATATTTAACACGTGTTTTTGAAAAGAAATCAGGTATTTGTGATTGTCATAGTTAACCTCATTTATAAGTGACGTATCTTTGCTGCTTTAATTGCAAATTATTTCGTTTGTATTTTGGAAAGATTTTTTATTGGATCTAAGCAGTTTTGTTTTTAAAACTTCCTGCCATATAAATATGAACTTCTAATTTCATTTTCTTCGGCTACTAACTTATACAATAACCATATCAATTTAAATATTTACCGGTAAGCAAATTCGTTGTATTAAAACTAATAAATATAGATGAGCACATGAAGATATGTATGTTCATTACTGTTATCAGATGATGTTGTAGGAAGTTGTTAGTTGTCAGACTAAAAATAAGGCAAGTATGCGGCTTTACTGTAATGCGTACCACTGTTTTCTATTATTTTTCCAAAACAAGGAAAGCGGTCAATTCCTTTTGGTTTGAATGATGGGTCAAAAACTATGGCACACTGCTTTGATTTTCGATTCTAATAGCAATATTTGAAATTCCTGCTTAGAGAAACAACAGCAATATAACAACAAAAAAGAGATATTTTCATGATCTTGTTTGCTTTTTACCTTCGATCACAATTTCAGAAAATGATTTAGCAAACAACTTTATGTGCTTTTGTTAAATTGATTAAAGTAATGTAACTGTCCTATACTTACCCCTTATGATAGCAGTTGTATTGCAGAGGATGCCAGCGAAGCCGTCTGTGCAGCTGAAAATTTAATTATCATTAATCAAACAGGAAATTGTACTTTTTGGTATTTCAAATAAGACCAGAAACATGTGATTAAATTTTATTACAAGACATAATTTACAATACTGGAACAAAGTAACGTATAAATATCATAATGGTGTCAAATGTCATTATTTTATCATAATTTAGGATTTGAATTGTTATTTGTAACTCAGAGATCAGGTAAACCTTGTTCGTAACAAAAGTTATGAGGAAAAAATGGTGGGATATCAAATATCCAAACTTATTAAGTTCTTTTACTTAATTTCCTAATCACGAATTTTTCACATTTAAGTGAAGTGGTTAGGCATGACTTGTTGATAGAAACCCTTCTTCCCTAGACCAAACTCATCATAACCTGTTTCTGAAAACTTAAGTTTTAAATTCTTATACATGCCAGCCTTGTCGACCGTCTTTTTGTCTCTTGAAACGTCGAAAGTATGTTATTTAGTTGTATAAATTATTCATTTTAGTTATTTATGCAAAATATGTGTGTTCTATTATTTGGACACTTTTAAAATGAATGTAGCAGCAATTTTAAGATGGTCACGAATTATTATATAAATTTGAAATTTCTTTTCACGTTACATGTGGGCAACGTAACTCTAAAGCATCGTATTCATATTTTTTGTTGTTTAATGGAAAATTGTTCCCTTGGGGAATGACAACATTATTTATTATTGTTCTTTCTAGCTAACGGTTTGTTTTGTTTGACATCATGCATTAACTTCAAATAGAAGACTGATTAAAGTGATTAATATCCCATTAAAAATCTGTTTAGAAATGTAATTGAGTCCCAGTATTTAATAAAATTGGATATAACACCTTTTTTGTCGTTCTTTTTGTTGGAATGATGCTATAAGCATACTGTCTAACAGGGCACGGATGTGCGCAGTTAAAATATGAAATTGATGTTTTAAATTCCCATTAACTATTTTTTTGGCTTTCTGTTATTTTAATGATTATATTTTTAAGACGGCCGCCAAGCCTGGCATGTATAAATATTTAAAACTTAAATTTTCAGAAGCAGATTATGATGAGTTTGGTCTAGGGAACAAGGGTTTCTATCAACAAGTCATGCTTAACCATTTCACTTACATGTGAAAAATTCGTGATTAGGAAATTAAGTAAAAAAACTTAATAAGCTTGGATATTTGATATCACACCATTTTTAGTCATAACTTTTGTTTTGAAGCTTGGCGTTTTTTTACTTTTTAAAAGTATTTTTAGTGGATATCAGTTATTTTTTTTGAAATAGGTAAATAACCATTCACAAACTCGGCTTTTGTAGGCAAACAATTACCTGATACCTGGAGTCTCATCATCAGTAACAAATGTGTCACTTTGTTTTAATTGGGGCACTCTTTGTGTTTTCGAATCTCTGTAATAGGCCTGGTTCTTTCTTCGTTTTAATTGTAATTTGGCATTTTTCTATTCTAGTCAATCTTTATAAACACAATGGGAAATATTGTACTAAACACTATTTATACATCACTAGCTGTTTGCCCGGCGTTGTCCGGGTATTTATTTATCTCAATTTTTTTTATTACACAGGAAAAGGAACGGATTATAGTGTAAATACATATAGTGTAAAATTTAAGAAATTTATTTTACAGGTATTTAAAAGTAAATACAGTATACAAATGATAAAGTAAAATTTCAAATTCATTCCTTTATTAATTTAACTCAAAACTTGATTATAAATAACATTTTTAATTTCCTATATTCCCCTTAGTGACTACGAAACTATGGATTCGACACTACTCTCGGTCATTTTGGACATTTTATATTCACCCTTACTTCCCTCCGCCTCCCCCCCCCAATGCTGAGGGGGGCTGAACTCTCACTTTAACGGCATCGAGAGTGTCCCTATTCATCTCAGCGACCCTGAAAACTATGTGTTCGACACTATTCTCGATCATTTTGGACATTTTATATTCACCTTTTCTGTCCCCCTCGCCTCCCCTCAATGCTGATGGGGAGGGGGGGCTGATCTTGCACTTAAGTGGCGTCGGAAGTGTCACTATTAATCTCAGCGAAACCATAGATTCGACACTAATATTAGTCGTTTTTGATTATTTTTATATGTGCCCCCTGCCCCCCACCTGAGGGTGCTAGGTGTCATAGGGATATGAGTCATAGGATAGTCACACTAGGGGTGTTTCCCCCCCCCCAGTGTGTCCCGTGGGAGTGAGAACAACATCTGTACAAAATTACATCTCAATCGGATGAACCGTTAGGGAACGCATAAAGGACACACACACAAACATTCTCATTTCTATATATAGATTAATCATTTGCTATATGTATATTTTGTATACGTATATGTATATTTTGTTGATAAATTAATTTTTCTCTATTTTGCAAACCCACGTGGTTGTAGTAAAAAGTGAAATATGAATAATAATTAATCCTTATTATTTGAATTCAATCCTTAGTATTTTCTATGGACATAAAAAACAAACAAACAAATACGGACATACATATACAAAATAATCAAAAATTCTCCTGAATACAAAGGAGTCTTATGCGGGAATCGAACTCGGAAATACAGGCCAATGAGGAAAATTCGATCCATTTAGCTTGTAATAACGAGATTAAAATCATATTTTGCAATAATTCTGAAAATGTCATTTATTATAATAAAGGCAAAAAATAGGTGAAATTGAAATTACCACAAAGAAAATGCACCTACAGAATGAAAGTAAGAAATATGTTAATAATATATTGACAATACAAGAAATGTTAAAATTAAGGAAGGAGGAATTTAACTCCAAGTCTTTCGATTTGAATCATATGGAAACTGACGGGAAGGAGGAAATGCAGGAATGTTTAGCTAAAAATTATCGGGAGTTTTCAAAGTCATGTAAAACACTAGGTGCAACACAAGCAAATACACCAGATTTGGAATTTATACACCCTCTTCCAGTACAACAAAAGGAATATACTATCCCAAGAAAAATCTTACCGATATTACAAGACGAAATAAAACAAATATTGCAAGCCGGTATAACAGAGCCATCAACGTCCAACTATGGGTTCCCAATTTAAATGATAAAGATAAAAGCGTAAGGTGGATAGCAAAAATTTAGAAAAGCAGTCGACTTTCGGTTGTAAAATAATATCACGGAGCTATATAAAGCTTCAGAGCCAAAATATAAAAATTGATTTCAGGAGATTAGAGTATAAATTATGCACTACAATAGATCTAAAGGCAGATTTTTTGTAGATATTTCTCCCAAATCCAAATAAATCTGTTTTTTCGTTTATAAGTCCTAACGGTAACTTTAGATTCAACAGATACCCATTTGGCTTTAAAAATAGTAGTAGTGTGTGTCATAAATTTAATGCAAAAAGCTATGTAAGGTTTGAAGGGAACATGAATAGTATTTTATATCGATGATAGTATAATAGCGGGACAAAATAGGGCGGAGGTTAAACAAAAGCAGATAGTGTTCAACTGGCACAACATAATTTAACTCTGGACTCACGAGAAATATAGAGAGTCTTTAAAAAAAATGAGATTTTAGGTTACGAGGTATCTATGGACAATATTAGACTTTCAGTACAAAGCATTGAAAACAAATTATAAACTTTCCTCGACCTAAGACCGTGTAACAAGACAAATCGTTTTTAGGAATGGAAAATTACTTCAGACTCTTAATTGTATATTATGCAACAAAGTCAAAATTACTGGTGAATCTCACTAAAAAAATCAAAATATTGTTTGGTCAACCAAATTAGAGAATGAGGAGTTACAAAACCAATAAGCTTACAATATATAGAACGGATTTGGGAAAAGCAGTTTGATTTGATTACGAACAGGAGTTCGATAGCTTTAGGTGTGATTTTTGAACAGGAAAAAGAAAGTATATTGATGCCAATCAAATATTATTCGAAGAAATTAAATGATGCACATAGTAAATATTATACATCCTGGAAAATCGAACTTCTTTCAGAGTATTCAACGATTAAATATTACCACGAGGTCCTATTCGGTAATAAATTCACATTAATTAAAGACGCGATGACTTTGAAAAACAAAAGTGCTATCGGAAAACATTCGCCATGCATCGCTCGGTGGAAATCAGAGTTAAAAATGCGTGAATGTAAAATAAGACATATGAAAGGAAAGGAGAATCCCCCAGACTATCGCGCCAAATATTTAACAAAAATTTAATACAAATAAACGATGATGCAAGCCCAGTATAGAAAAATAATAGCATCATAGATAAAGAGAAAATAAGAGCGCAACATCAGAAAGATCCCAAGATAAAGGAGATAATCGCGAAAATACGAAACAAAAACCATAAGAATAACAACGCGAATAAACAATATTTCATACATCAGGAGTTGGGTAGATTAATAATCACCGATAGAAGTAGACACAGTTTGATAAAAAATCAGCATAAAGCAGTAATTCTGCACAATTTAACAAGACAAGTGATTCGATATTGTTGTACCTTACATCAAGTTAGAGCCAAGACACTGCAGTTAATTAAAAGAACGTAGTACTGTTTGGAAGGAATGTTTAAGGAGGTGCATAATTTTGTTCAAAACTGTGGACAGTGTAATAAATATAAAAATAGAGCATTCTTAAAATATAACATTGCACCTAAGGACCCAATTAAAGACAACTTGAAATTAATTTCTGTAGATTTGGTAGGTCAGCTACCAAGCTAGAATAAAGGGCATAAATATATATTGGCCGTAAAAGACACACATTCGCGATTTGTTATGGCATATGCTCTAAAAAACTTAACAACAGAAGAAGTGATAAATAATTTAACTGAACTTTTTACAATTTTTGGCATACCGGAAGAAATACTTTCATGATGCGCTACATTTTAAAGAAACTATTTGATGAAAACTGCAAGATACATCCATCAAATTTTGTGCAGCGTTGCTTTAATCTATTTTTACGAAACCTTATCTTTAGGATTTTTCTCTTAGAGTAAAAGTTCAGAAAAATCTAGCAATTATTTGCAAGAAATGTTACCGCGAAAAAACCATTTTTGTAATTTTAAAGGGATTAAAATTTTCATTTATAAATTTTCAAATACCTACATTTATTTGTCAACCGTACTCACAAAATTAAAGAAAACTGCCTAAAAAAGAAACAGAGAAAAACTCGCTCGAAATATTTTACACATACTTGCATGAAAAGCCGTGGTTTCCGACTATGACGCATTCTCCATTATTGCAGGGGTTTGGATCGCAAAGAGCTGAAAAGTACAGAGAAAATGTCAAAATAAATGCGTTAATGAATGTATAAAAATAAATATTTTAATAAGAGATAAGGATCCAAGAACATCGTGTTCATTTAAATATTTTAGTTTTAAGCAATTCATTTATTAAAACTCCTGTTTTTAATTGAAACGTCAGGAGTGGATTTATTAAAAAAAGAATTTTAAAGAAAATCTTGATTGTCACGAGTGGGTGGTTGGGCCACACTTTTGGACTTGAGATTCTTCGACGACTTATATTCACTCCTACTGGATCTCAAATGCAAGGAGCCCCCTTTAAATTTTAAAGATTTATTAACGGTACTTTAGTTAATCATTACTCATATTTTTGTTGGTCATAATTGTCGGGATATATCTTTAGGGCAAATTTTACATTAAACAAGTACCATGTACCACTAAAACTGAACAACTGAAAAGACAACAAAACTGAAAGTTGTATATGAAGGCACTAATTAAAAAAATTACTTTAATTTAAAACATATGTTACCTCATTTTTGCTGTTGTTCCTTTTTGAAGCAAAAATACAAAATTGTTCACATTCGAATTAATGGAAGTGGTCACGCCTAAGAACCTTTTTTGATTAACTTCCAGGGATTCACTGATACGTTATCTCAATTTTACTATTAGTGCCATTCAAAACGGTTTTCCACAGGTACTAATAGAAACTGCGGAAGCACATTTTAAAATTTATTTTGATCTCTGTAGTTAATTGCATATAAGTCACTAACTTTGTATTAACTGTCGTTTATAGAGAAAACACACAAATTCACTGATATTTCTAAATAGTTAATGAGAACAAGTAGGATTGTCACAAAAATGTATATTAATTTTTAAATGGGGCAAATTATCCTTAAAATTATGTAATAAAACCAGTATTACCGTCGCATCCTTCTTTTTTAGGACTGGATGATGCGCTCTTCTTCTTGAATCCATTCTTGCAGAAGCAGTCGTAACCCCCAACGTTGTTGACGCAGTCGGTGGATTTGGGACAAGCAGAAGTATTAGAACATTCGTCAATATCTACATAGGGAATACGAAGAAAGTCACTCGTATTTATTCAACATTTTTAACTAACAATAGTCTAGATAATAATAATCCAGTGTAAGTACAAGGCAGCTAAGCCTAAAAATAATAATATCGTTTTCTGTATAAAGCGTATTTGGAGTTTATAATACATTTTCCGAAATCTGCAAAAATATCGATACCAATAGGTAATCACAGTTTTAATATGGTCTACAAAACTTATATAGAAATACGATTTTTGAATGTTTATCCAGTCTTCTATAAACAGTCGTACATAAATCATTCACAGCAAAAGATTAAATAATTTTTTTCTTTATTCTCAGCGTAATATCTATCACTGATTTCCAAATCATGAAAACAAAATCTTTATAGTTTGACATCAACAACTGGTAAACCTCGTGTTTTGGCATTAAATACGATTAATATAAAAGAGTGTATTATGCAGCTAATAAGACACTACCAAACACCTTATATAATTAGTGTTTCGAAGTATGTTCATAAAATTAATTTTTAATGTATAAAACTGAATATTCACAGCCAGAAATACAAGTTTTTATTTCAAGCATCTCATCGCATCACGATAAAGATGTGTTTATTTCGATGTCTCAAATTCATTGACTTTATTTTAAAATAACGTATTTTGAAGCTAATTATTCAATACCATAGCAAACTTTCATTGTCATTTTAAATAAACTCCCCAGTGTCACGACAAAAATGTTTCTACCTCCATTTTTTACGAATTCTAGAATTTTAATAATAAAAAACATATTACACATAAAATTCTGCGCTACCGAACCACACGAGTTAGGACTATTTCGAATAAATCTCTCAGCATCATGAAGAAATTTCTTAATCCCTTTTGGAATTCAAAAACTTTAATTTAGATTAATGTATTTGCAGGTAATCATTCTCTATGAAATCTTATATACTACTTTCAGTTCGAATGAACCTCGTGAAATCGAGATAAAAATGTCTGTACCTGAAATATTTCAGATTTCAAAATTATTAACCATAAAAGTATTTTTTAATTGTACCCACCGTTACACTTTTGGATGAAGGTTTTATTGCTGGAGGCGATTGGGTGAAACGACCCAATAATGTGGAATCCTTTCCTGCATCTGCACTGGAAATCACCTTCCTCCCCTTCTGTACAGATCGTTGATTTTCCGCACAGCCTCATCTGGACTTTTTCATCGCAAGCCATGGTTTTGTTGAATACATCTGCAAGAGTATCTGAGTTTTAGGATGATAAATATGCATAAAAGTCATGTATTTATTTTATTACTCCAGAAACAGTTAAATTTTTCTAACGGATAACTGCCAAATATTACCTCAATCATTTGAACAAAGATATTTATCCGAATGAAAATCGTCAGTACAGAATTAGACTGCATAGTCAGATGAAAACAATAAAGTTTTCAGCGAATGTGTACCGGTGTACTTTAACAAAGCAAACTATCATGGACTTCTCTACACAAGGCTGGTATAGAGGAGAGCCTAAAAGTAAGTGATGTAATGAGGATTCAGCAAACATTACGCAGTTGGGAATTCTGTGTGATTTAGCCAAATCCACGACTATGCATATTTACTATCCAGTGCAATGAAACATGGAATTAGTTTGTCTTTGGTACACTTGAGTGTAATGCGAGGACACGGAGATGCGGTTGCTGTCGCACGTTTGGTCATCAGTAAGAGTCGCCTGCTTAACGGCGGGACGACAATAACTTAGTATTAGCGCACTTTACAAGCATTGTAGATCTTAATGGAAATTTGTAGACTTTAGATTGGCGATTCGTCTTCTTTCTGGTAACTTTTGATACTTACTGTTGTATAAAGCTATCCTTTCAAAAATCTTCTATATTGTAAGCGATCTACGTGACTTTTATCTTAAAATACTTACGGTTTTCCTCTTCTCTCTGCATGATCAGGTTAGGTTTCAGTAGACAGTATTCATCATCGATAGGAACACAAACTGAAGGAGACGAAATTATGTTTATGTCTTTTTCAGGCTTTTCTCTCAGCTGCAGCTCTAAAGTACACGATACTAGATGCCCTTCGACGCTGTGAAAAACATTAAAAAATTATTAAAACTTCGAAATATTTATAAAAATATTTATAACTTAATTTATAAAAATAGGTGTATGAGTACGATTTAATTAATGATTAGGTAAGAGCGATAAAATATTTGTCACTACACCACGAAATCCCTTTAAAAAATAAAACATTATTTTCTAAAGAAAATAATATCTTTGTCAATTTCCTGACAAGACCGGGTATCGACATTATGCCTCGTGTGCTTGATGCTAGGTTCTTAGGTACTGGACTACGCTGGTAATTCCATGAACACTCATGTTACTGTTCTCTTTAAATAATTCCCTTCCCATTTCAAGCTATGACATAAAGCTCAGTATTTGGAAAAAATACCCAAACATGCACACACACACACACTATATATATATATATATATATATACAGGTGGTTATCAACATAATGGAAACACTAGAAACATCATGAAAACCTTTATTAATGCGACGCATATCACCTTTGTTATGTAATACCACCTGATTCACCTTCGAATTGGATTATACAAGGCATGAATAGTGGATAAGAATATATTATACCATTCTTCGGGGAAAAATCATGAAAGTCCCTGTAGAGATGCTGCTGTGTATATAGATACTTAGCTCTATCCGCTTATACAGTAGGGTGGCCCGAAAAAACATTTTTTTTTTATTTTCGGAAACGGCTATTTTAAAAAAAGTTGTTACACTTATAGATAAGAAAAACTGTAAAAAAAATTTTGTGAAAAAAAAATATCTTCCGATCGCGCATTCACTTTGAAATATTGAAAAAAATAAAAAAAATAAATCTTTTTCAGCAATTTTTTGAAAAGCTCTGATATAATGCATTTTAAATGTAATAGTTCGCAATGTATAGTAAAGTGGTGTTAAAACACAGGGAAATATTTTTATATGTACGTTTAAAACATTCATTGTACAAACAACACATCCAAAAGTGCCATTTTTTAAGAAAAAAACGTATTTTCATCAGATTGCTGCAAATACTGCTTTTACTGCACTTTTGACTTTCGTCGCTCCTATTATTCCACGTTATTGATTGTTGAACTCAGACACATTGAAGGCAGCTTTTGAAGAAAATTCCATTATAACTGACCTTGACAACAGGGTGCTTCTTATGTAGTCATCTCTAGCTTCAGTACCGCACACACTTTGGCTAGCCTCGGTGACAAGTTTAACGCCACGCTCCACCAGCTTGGGTGTGACATGGAAATCTATTGAAGTCTGAAATGGTCTGCCAGTTTTGATCATTTCTTCTATTTCTCCGTCCGGTACATTATTTAGCAAAGGTGGGGGAGTGACCTTACAAACATTACACTTATTAATGTCAACGTAATCAATCGCCTTGAAGTCAAGTGTTGGTACTCTAAATTCTCTTATTGCTTTCCCCAACCCTCTTGTAATAGATACCAATACAATATATCTTCAACAAATATGCCACGATCGCAAATCCTCGTCAAGTAATAAGTCGATAAACGGCATTTGTTCCGACGAATCATTGTTAACATTGTTCCTTGCAACAGGAAGTGCGTATGTCTGGAGAAAAACTACACAAGCGTAAGATTCTGGCGGTCTCATCTCAACTGTCAATCATGGAGGTAGATCTGTCAGTGTATGGGAGGGCATCTCATGGTTTTCTTCAGGCCCTATTGTAACCCTAAAATGCAGATTGAATGGGAAGGACTATGTTTCTTGCAGGAGATGGCGTTCTCCGGGATGATAATCCCCCTATACATACAGCTATATCTATCAAGTATTGATTTGAAGAGCATGAAAAAGAAGTCAAATATCTTATCTTGCCCTGTACAATCCCCCGACTATAAATCGTCCAACCACTGTGATCTGTATACGCGGATAGAGCTAAGTATCAATGTACACCACAGCATCTCTACAGGAACTTTCAGGATTTTCCCTGAAGAATGGTATAATATATTTGTTGAACGTGATTAAAAGCCATAGAAAAGATATGGTAAATATATATATATATAGCAGAATGTAGCAGTGGGCTGAAGCAGGAATAAATAAAAAGAAGCAGTAGTTTAAAATCAGGAAACGTAGGTTTATTTATCATCACAAAAGAAAACTCGAGCTAACATTTAGCGTTGGCAATAGCATTCGGTCTAATACAATGCTCCGACTGACCTCGGCGAGAGCTAAGTAAAGCCAGCACGTTATATACATTCAAACCACGTGGGTATCTCGCTGATTTGCATATTCAGGACAATTTACGCCAAATAAACATCAAAATAATTGTCACGAAAAGTAATACTTCACTTATAAATAACAAAAATTACTAGACATACAATAACAAATATTACAAAAACATATAAACACCGAAAAAGAAATGTTAAATTAAAACATCGCAACCAGCGTTCAGGAATGACGTCCGAACATCGCAACTTGCGATCGCAAAGAAACAGTTTCATCACGTCATTCCCGAAGCATGCACGTCACTCGCTGTACGGGAAAAACATAAACGTTTAACTTCCAAATTGGGAAGACAGAGTATGGGGAGTATTCCAACAATATTCTTAACCACCACTTATAACTTGCATAATCAAATTTCAAGGTTAATCAGGTGGTACTGCATACAAAGGTGATCCTACTTCGCATTAATAAATGTCTTCGTGATGTTTCTTAGTGTTTCCATTATTTTGATAACCACCTGTATATATATATATATATATATATATATATACAGGGTGTCCCAAAACGACCGCATAAACTCTGCACAGCTAGATTCCTCGTTGGGAGTACATAAAAACTGCCCAAAGAAGCGTTCCTCTACTATCCATAGTTTACGAGAAAAATACGAAAAACAAAGTATGACGTCACTGCCAGTGCAAGAAAAAACACTTTATTGAACATATCAACAGCATCCACAATTTAAAGCAGATGTTCAGTGTCCGCCGTGCATGTCGAGGCAGGCTTGAGCACGCCGTGGAATGGCTGTCATCACACGTTGCAGCATCGCGGGGTCCACCGAAGTACAAGCAGCATGCAGACGAGCAACTAAGTCCATTTGTGTTGTCACTACGTCTGTATACACCAGTTCCTTGAGATGGCCCCATAGGAAAAAATCCAACGGTGTAAGATCTGGCGAACGTGGCGGCCATAGAACCGGACCTCGACGTCCGATCCAGCGGCCGGGGTATTCCATATCCAGCCAACCACGTACAGGAGCACAGAAATGCGTCGGAGCCCCATCATGCTGGAACCAAAGTCCCTGTATTGCCGCTAATGGTATGTCATCGAGGAACTTGGTTAAGACCTCATTGAGAAACACCAAGTACGACTGTCCCGAGAGCCGTTAAGGCAACAGATATGGTCCAAGCAGGCGATTCCCGAGTATGCCGGCCCACACGTTAAGAGACCAACGTTCCTAGTGTTTCTGCGGCCGGATTGCATGCGGATTGACATGGGACCACATATGGCTGTTGTGATGGTTGAATACCCCATCACGAGTGAAACATGATTCATCAGTCCACAGGATATGTGCAATGAAACCATTATCTGTGTTCTGTTGCTGCAACAGCCATTCACAGAAGGCCACACGTTTCTGAAAGTCATCTGGTTTCAGACCTTACACGGTTGTGTACCGAAATGGGTGTAGCCTCTCAGATCGTAAAATCCTGTGCACAGTACTTTTACTCGAAGTCATCTCACGGGCTAATGCGCGTGTGCTTACCTCGGGCGTCTCTTCTACCCGCTGCAGTATTGCATCCGTATGTGCTACCGTCAGGCCGCTCCGCGGTCTTCCAGTATCGTGAAGATTGGCTGTTGGCAAGACGCTTCCCGTATTTCGCAGTCTGTCGTCCAGCCTACGGATGACGTTGACACCGGGAGGACGGCGGGACGAATATCGACGGGCATACTCCCTAGCAGTTCGTAAGGCATTTCCATTACGTCGGCCGTACATCAAGGACATGTCGCAGTAGTCACGAACGGAGTACATGGCCACCATACGAAAACTACCGGTAGATTCAAGATGCAGCCTTTTAAATACCAGTTCAACGGCGGCTTAACGTCATTCCATGGCGCGCGTGTATGCATGACGCGATATGCGCGGCGAACGTTTTAAACATTATCGTCTGGAAAGATATGTAAATATTGTTGTTGATATGTCCAATAAAGTGTTTTTTTCTTGCACCGGCAGTGACGTCATACTTTGTTTTTCGTATTTTTCTCGTAAACTATGGATTGTACAGGAACGCAACTTTGGGCAGTTTTTATGTACTCCCAACGAGGAATCTAGCTGTGCAGAGTTTATGCTGTCGTTTTGGGACACTCTGTATATATATAATGTGTGTGTAGTTGTTTTGGGGTATATTTTGCTGTATTTGTTTGGGTATTTAGCCTCCAGATCTATAAGGCTGCAACAAGTTACAGGCAGGGGTCCTGATGAACGTGGTTCAAAAAGTATCGTACGTGATTTACGCAAAAAATTCTAACAAACTTCGGAAACTCCTCAGAATGTAACTTCAGCAAAATCGCTGACTGTTCATTGTTGAGTTGAAGACAATGCAACGAAACAGTCGCTTCAAGCCAAATATCAATGCAATAGATTCGAAGAGCAGAATAGAGTGGTGATCAGTCGGGAATTAAACCTGAGGAATGCGGAGTATTTTAATGAGTGATGAATATCACTCCGCCATCTGTCTCCTCATGGACCATTTCGGTTCACGTAAACGTTGCTGGCATCTTTTTCAAAGTTCTGGTTATCGCCTTTTATTTTAATAAAGAAACATACTCAACACTAAAGAATTACCGCGAAATTCGATAAAACTGCGTTTCTAACACTGTCGCAGTAAAAAAAAAGACAATCTAAAAAAATATGGGAGAAAATCAAGGAATTTTTAAAACAATAATAAACTGGCTCGATTCTCGAATTCTTAGACGAGAAACTACTTTTTTGTTAGGAATAGACCAAAAAAGAGTCTATAGAATAAGACATAGCAGGCAAATGACTTGTCGTGACTTATTGTGCAGTAAAAAATGTACTACTATAAAAATCTTTTCTCGACATAAAAATTATGAATAATTTTTTTAAAATGATAGAGCCAAACAGTAATAACATCTGTGTTGTATCTATTTTTTTTAATCTAATATAAAAAAATATCCAATTAAAGAACACCTATTTTTACAAATGTAGGATTTATTTTACAGTTTCGTCAGTCAAATTGTTTAAATGTTAATCATACTTACTCGCAATGCAATAATTTTACATCTGTATCCTTGCCATAAATGTGGTCCATCTGGAAGGAAATTCAAAGTTATAGAGGGAATTGTTTACAGATAAGGGAAAAAAACACAAGAAATAAAAGAAATGAGTTGGTCATGAACAAAGTTGTAATAAGGGCAGTGAAAAAAAAATTTAGCAAAATCTTTTAACCCTTCAATTTGATTTTCATTGTCCAAACCTAGTATTTCTTTCAAATATTTCTTATTTATGTAACTATAATTTTCATAATTATAAATATTGATGGAAATGAATAGTACTTACTAAGTTCAATGATTTAGCCGCATTCAATTTCCTTGATTTGACTAAATTCATTAGTGAATTCCTGCGATTATCAGTTTTCTGACTTACAACGGAAAATAAAGTTAATTATTTTTCAGCATGTTAGAGGGTACATAATTTGTTTTACACTTAACAATCAAGTCTGTTCAATTGGTGAAAAATGGAATTTTTAAAAATTTGAGATGTCCTAATTGTGCAAATTTATTCCTCATAAATAAGGTTTTAAGAGTTAAGAGAGTTTTTCTTCAAGCATGCTAACGCAGCGAGGAAGTGGGAAAAAAAGTGCTCCCTGTGTTAAAAGAACTCAGTAAATATTCAAAAATTTATTCATCGACGATGAGAAATCAACTAAGAATTACATTTGCCAGTAAGACATACATTAAGGGGACAACGTACCATTAACCTCGTTTATTTTAATTTTTAGTTTATAATTAAAAATATAAAATTGGAATAACTAATATTCTTTTTTACTACATTGAAGAGGTGTAGAATTCTCAAATTATTTTGAGGAAAAATGAAGTACACTGCTGGCCTCTGTAAATGCAACACCCTGAAGGAAACATGCAAATAACATGAAATTTACAACATGCATTAGCGGAGGTGAGATATGCAATTGATTAGAATTTCAGCGCAGACGCACATCACGCGCGCCTGTGGCGCCACTTCAAAGAGCAATTTAAGGCTTGGAGATTTCGACGATTTCAAGTTCGGCAATTGTGTTTTTCTTGTGGTTTTTTCAAAAAAAACGATCAATTATGCCTCGTCGAAAACAGCGATCATCTTTTGATCAAGTATCCGAGTTCGACAGAGGAAGGATGGTAGCCTACCGAGATTGTGGATTATCTTTCAGGGAAATCGGTAGTCGTGTTGGACGAAACCAAACAACTGTAATGCGGATATGTGATCGTTGGATGCAGGAGGGTACGACGGACCGGCGTGTTCGATCGCATCCACCTCAGCGCACCACTTCACGTGATGACAGGCAAATTTTGCGCATGGCAGTGACGGATCGCTCAGTCCCATCACGAACCATAGCACAGCACATGCAGTCTGTAACGCATCATCCAGTGTCTCCGCGTACCATTCGACGCCGTTTACAGCAGAGTGGTCTGTCCGCAAGACGTCCATTGCTTTGTCTACCCTTGACGCAGAACCACAGATGTCTCCGCCGCCAATGGTGCGATGACAGAAGGATGTGGACGGCAGAATGGAATGAAATTGTCTTTACTGACGAGTCACGCTTCTGTCTGCAACACCACGATGGTCGCATTCGAGTCTGGAGACACCGTGAAGAGAGGATGCTGAACAGCTGCGTTATGCACCGCCACACTGGTCCTGCACCGGGTATTATGATATGGGGCGGTATTGGATATCACTCTCGCACACCTCTAGTACGCATTGTCGGTACTTTAAACAGCCAGCGCTACATCTCCGAGGTGTTGGAGCCAGTTGTCCACCCTTACCTTCAGGGCTTGCCCACAGCCATATTTCAACAGAATAATGCGCGACCACACGTGGCTCGCATTGTCCAACAGTTCTTCGTCAATCGCCAGATTGAATTGCTTCCCTGGCCGCCTTGCTCTCCGGATCTTTCGCCGATAGAAAACATGTGGTCCATGGTTGCTCTACGATTGACCCAGATTCCATCCCCAGCTGCCACAGCAGATTAACTTTGGCAACGTGTGAAAGCTGCTTGGTCTGCTGTACCCCAAGAACTCATCCAAAGTCTCTTTGAATCAATGCCGAGGCGTGTGGCAGCGGTGATCTCCAACAATGGTGGCTACTCTGGCTACTGATTTTGGCAGGAACCACACTTCACAGAAGTCTATAAATTTAATCATTTGATACTTGGTCAACATGTTATCTACAAAATAAATTTTGTTGTGATATCTCTTCTCTTTCTTGGTGTTGCAATTTGGGTGGCCAGCAGTGTATTTTCAATTTTTTTTTCAAAACTGCCAGCATTTTCAAAATACACTCTGCGCATTCCATATCATTTAATAACCATAAATCTTTTAATATAATCGTAACTTTACCATATTATATATATATATATATATATATATATATATATATACATAAACATATATATATATATATATATATATATATATATATATATATATATATAAATGTGCATTGAACTTTTTGCTATGAATCAAAAGCCATAAATAAAATTTCTTTTCAATTATCATGTTATTTTTTATATTTCTTGCATCTTTTTACTTCATTTCTTGGTCTAAAAATTTTGTATATATGTGTTGTTTCAAAGAATGTTGCACAGTTTTGTGTCAAACACTTCTGTTAGCAATCCTGAGAACTTTCGAAGAAATCAGATGAAAGTGAATGCGCATGGAGCAAAAATGCTATCATATTTTAAAATATTTTTGAAAACCGGGTCTTATTCTTCCACAAAAAACTTATTTAAGAATTCTAAATGTTTACAATGTTGTAAAAAATTATATTAGTTATTCTTATTTTATATGTAGATTAAAATGGTTGAAAATTTTAAAAATGAGTGGTTGAAGGTCCTTTTTCCTCTTTTAAGGGTAATTCCCTAATAATTAAAATATTCATATTAAACTGTATCAATTTTAAGAGACATGATTCTTGATACAGAAATTAACAAAATCTGATATCGACCTTTTTCGTATACTGGACCTCTGATGAAGTGTTGAGCCCCCAATAAAAAATTTCATAAACAAATTAAAGCAAAGTTATTTTTTCTTGAGAGGCTGAAAATGTCAGAATTCCACTCAATGGCCTTTCGTCAATCCAGGAAGGTAGGAAAAAGAACTATAGCCAATCTTCTCCGACATTAAAGGTTGCCTTATTCTACTGCAGTAAACATGACTGCTGTTTCATTTCTTTCTTCTTAGAAAATAATTACCACAAGGTACTTTTGGAGAATAAACAAGTTTAAGATTCTTTACCATTATATTTACTGTGATGTAGGTAAAATACACTTAATAATTAAGATGATAGCATATAATTAATATATAACGCGCGTGGTAATGTCTGTTTTAAATATATTTGCATTGTTGAAACTCTGTAAGCCTCTACTCAACTTGTTCCAACTAGCGGCGATCCAGTTTTTTAATTGCTTGATTATTACTGAAGATTATTAGAAAAAGGTGCGCAATTTTTTTGATAATGGGAGGTAGCATGAGAGTATATTAAAATATTGGATCGCGGCTAGCACTAATAGTTGATTCCTTAACTTTACTAATAATTTATAATTAAATAACTAAATATGACTGTAACATTTATGTGCATTTTATTCTTTTACTTGTTAAAGTGGCTGGTATATTGTTTTTTTATTGTTTTTTTTGGTGGCTGGTATGTATTCAACATAGTTAATTATTAATTTTAAAGTGTTTTATTTTTGTTTTTTCAATTAATAGTAAATTTTGTATTATGAACCCAAACCCTTGTGTAAGCTGGGCTGGTAGGCAATGTAACGAGATCTCCTCCATTTTCACAGAGTTTTCACAGCACATACCCAGGACTACACCGGATAAAGGGATTAGCAGATGTATCCATTTCAAGAAACAACCCCTTTTTTGCAGCTGGCCAAGAGATAAGCGAAACAACCGTTTTGATGAGGGGTAGGCGCATGGATACGCCTGAGATCGCCAAATGCCGAGTTAGTCCCAGAGTTTAAAATAAAAGAAAATAAATCCTGATTTGATGCAAGATCAAAGTTTGAAAATAAAATACTATACTGCCTATCAAATTATAATTCAAGTCCCTCAAATTCTGTTGGTCCGAATTTCCCTGTTAAAATCAAGGAGCGAAGACGCACTCATTTTCACCCACGAATAGCCATACAAAGGGGTGAGAGGGTCATCGAATGGAGAATTTTGGAGGGGGGAGTGAGTTTTTCGGCAGGCGCTCTCTCTCTCGACCGGCGACTTTGAAAAGTGGGGAGCCTTCAACTCTACTAGCCCAGAGATGCAAGTTGGATCTAGAGATGATTAGGATTTTAGTCCGAGCGTGCCCTAGATGTCTGAGGAAGGGAAGAAAGACTTGCTTGACTATAAGACCTACTGGCCCATTCCCTTTTAAATTCTGCTATTGAAGACGGTACCGTCCCCTCTTTTTATTTATTCGCTGCAGCATTAATGATATTTTTCCTTAAATTTTTTTTTATTTTAATTAACTTAATTATCAATGATTTAAAAGTTTTGGTTACCAGCCACTTACGCGAACTTGTTTAAATTTAATTATATTGTGAAAGGTGATGTTGATGAAAATTAGAGGAGAGTAGATCCTCAGAGTGTAATCTGCCTATAGCCAGTGCAAAATATATGATCGAACAACGTTCAAATAAATTATGTTAATTTTAGGTATAAATTTTGTCATGTCGTTCAGTTGCCTCGTAGTTTTCTTCGTTCCTTTTAGGTAATTTTTATTTCAGCTTTCTTTTCAGTGAACTATTTTCAAGTTAATTTAAAATAATTTTCATGATTCAGCCCTCTACAGCAGGGGCATCAGCAGTGAACCAGATATTGTATTTTAATGGGTTATTGCTTATCACAACCCGCATCTTTAAAAGGTACTAACCACGACGCAAGTGAATTAATAGGTTTCATGTAACTTTTTTTTTTAAACACCTCTAAGAGTGTATGTAAACTTTAACAATCTTAATAAATTATTTTAATTTAACTCTCCTCGTTTTAAGATATAAAATGTAACATTACTATGGATTTAAGGAGTTTTCAAGTTCAATTTTTTTTAAAGTTGTTAGCTTGTTTTTGAGATAGTACAATTTCCTATCGTGTGGTGGTATCCTGAAACTCTTTTATAAGAAAGGTTACTTAGAAAAATTAATCGAATGTATTTTTCTATTTTTCTAACTTCAACGATATTTGAGTCGGTCGCTTGCCAAATCGATTAAAACCATAAAATAAAAAGTGGAGAAAAGTGATCAAATACTATACATTTTTTTAAAATTCCTCTGTAAATATAAATTCAAATAAATATTGAAGAATGTATTATTGCAGATGTAACTTTTATCGGACGACATATATGATATAATGTCCTTGGAGTAATCGTTATTATTATTCCAATTTTAAAGTGACTAAGGGACTCAACCGATTTGGCAAGTGAATAAACATCAAATTCAGTCTCCAAATTATTTTTTTACTACCGAAAAGTTTTAAATAATTGTATAATAATTTACAATTACTTACTTATACGCATTTAGTCTATAAATCACTAATTTATTTTTCTTTTTTGTGATGATAAAACACTCAACAATTTACTGTTATCATCAAGTATTTGCTTCTGCGTTGGAACTGCATTATTCCAACGATTAAAGAAACTGGTCTGAACTTCTATGGAGAGTTTTTGCTACCACGACCACAGCCTTTACGAATCTCGCAGTTGCGGCGACATGGTTCTCGCAAATAGAACCTGATGCTATACAGGTGCAAAGGAAGGTGAGAAGAGTGTGAGAAACGGGCAGTGAGTGGTGACCAGCTGGATTTAATGAACTGGTCTGGCGAAAATGGAGACGAGGATGTGCGAAGTTGAAATGAAATAGAAGATAAGGGGGTCATGAAAGTGAGTGACATCGTTTGTGGAACAGCAGGAAGTCGAGAGGAGCGTGAAAGTTTGAAAACCCAGAAGAGAGGGCATCGAAAACAGGGGCTGCCGCCCCCTCAGTTTAGATTGGAAGAAGAAAAATTATAAAATATATGTTCAGAAAATAATAAAGATCCAAATTGGTCCATTGGTTAGAAGGTGGCCACAAATGGAGGCCCAGTGTGGAGGAGTTCAAATTAAGTGCAGAGAAAAAGTTTGGCAGATTGAGTTTAGAGATACGTTGATATACTTTGAGACAAGGAATCGAGAGATGTAGGCAGAATTAGGTGCTGAAGAGGCCGCAGATGATTTAACATTGCGGATAGATAAACCCAAGAGTTAGTAATGAAGAAGGTTAGAGCTGCAGTTATCACGAATACTTTAATCCTGATTAAGCGATAGAGACTGAGCTCACAAGTAGCAGAAAGATTTGAGGGACATTCACTTATAAAAGGTAGAGCCGCGAGGTCGATACGGAGTATGAAGGAGAAATGAAAAGTCAAGCCGATAGACCATAGAGAACTAGACCGCAATCGAGAGTGTTTACAACACTGGAGGAGCAAACGAGAGCCCCATCCGTGAGCCGAGTCATCAAGCACCGACTAGCCCCGCACCCGCCATGCCGTGGAGCATACGCAAGCATCCCACCAAATGGTAGCCGAGAATTTCGCCCACAAAGTAACCCTAAGAAGGGATTCCCCGACCAGGTCATCGACAAGTGTAGCCAGATCCACGCCAACCCCCTCGTCGATTGAGTACCGCTGGCGAAGAAAGCCTAGCCCGATGACCAGTTTTGACCAATAGAAGCGAGGCGCAATCCAACCAGTCCAGCTTTCTTCTTCACAGGAGAATCCATTATAGTAAGGAGAGCGCCTGCACAGTTGTTACGAGAGAGGAGCCACCTAGATGTAGGGGGTCTATGTAACTTGTTATTCTGTGTCATTTGCTCACTGGGAAATGCTGAATTAGGTGATCGCGCACAATAATGATATGAGAAATTGTAATTAATATTAACATATCTTAACATGTATTGCCATAGAAATATATATATATATATATATATATATATACATAACGTAGAATTGTTCGTTAGTAATACTAAGCACATGTGTATAAAGAAATGTCTAACTATATTATTATTATGTTTAATAAATTGATTTGTGTGTGTACATATGAGTAATCACTCTTAGTCATATAAAGAAACATACCACTAATTACGTTACGCTTACAACGACGTAATGACGGAATTCAACAATGCCGGGTATTACTTATATATATTATAAAACCTTTACTGGATATCGATTCATAAATGTAAAAAATATTTAAAGGCATTTCTAAGATTCCATTGTTATGTTGTTACACACGCACACAAATATCACTTATCAAAATAATTAAATATCTATTTTTAAGGAATAGAATACTTTAAGATGTTACCGATTTTGTCATATCATCTTGCAGCATTAAAAAGTCTATCTCATCTGTCGATCTTTTAAACCTACGATATGTATCTTTCAATTGGTACTTTGTCTTCAGAATACTCAACTCTCCAAGGTAAGAATTTTTTACTGTAAAATAAAACAAAAAAATTGTGTTAATATTGTGTGCATTTTATGCATGATCATCTAATAAAATCTTTTTTCCCTAAAGCAGGAAAGTATGTCGCATTAAATCATAAAAATTTTGTCTACACATTATGACATAGAAACTCGGATAACTTTCAGGGAAAAATCGTCAATAATACAAGGGAACGTTTCGCAGTCTGAAATCTTCTTTTCGTTTCCTGAAACACTCTCACTTTTGACCTCTAGAGAACTTTTATTTTATCGGTAGTGTTCTCTAATTAAATTTTGATGTAAAATCAAGTAACTTGAAAAAAAATCTGCAGCACGTTATTCCTTCATTTTTTTTCGTATAGACAGTCTAACTTCAGGAAGCAGTGAAAGCGGAATTCTTTGAATTGCTATATAACAATTTTAATTTTTTTCTGGTTCCTTAAAAACTATTCTAATAGTTTGACATGTAGTCAAAATAACATTTTAAAAACATAGGAAAATTAAATAATCTCTGTGATATAACTAAAATTAAATAATTCAGCAGAGCAAGATAATTATTAGCAGGGAGAAATAAACAGAAATCACGTACTTAGGACTCAACGCACCATAAGGCAAGATTCTGTAGCAGTAACGGAAATAAACCATATATCCTGCTAATAATTATCCTGCCAATAAATCATATATCCTGCTAAGAATTCTCTTGCTCTGTTGAATTACTTAATGTAAGTTATATTTGTCCGTTTTCAATATGAGGATTTGTTGCAACTGCGCAGTCTTTTATTGAAAAGTTAAAATTTTCAACGCTAGGGTAGGTTTTCAGTTAATTTGTTCGTCAGTCTATGCCCTCTTTATAAGTTTTAGTTCGTGTTGAATTGTTTACATTATTGTGTTGTATATCTCTCTGCTGAGGGATATAATTTAAAATATTCTGATCGCCTCTGATTCCCTGCCTATGCTAAGAAATGAAAATGGCAAGACTAACCGGGGCCATTTTAGCCCATTTCGTGTGATTCTAGTTTTCATAGCAACTTAAAGCTTTTTACATGGTCACACAACATTTACAGAAATTTTTCCCTGTTATTTACTTTACATATGTGTGTTCCTAGAGTGCCCTTTACGCCGTGAAGCGTTCGTGTAACACTTTACATCGGCGCACTTACAAATAAGAATGTGGACATAGTACTTCGCAACTAATTTAGGTTATTTGGCATGACGCCCATATCTAACAGCAACTAATACCTCGTTGTCACTTGTTTGCCCTCCTAGAATTAAACTTTTTGAATTCACCAAAAATATGGAATTTCAATTAAAAATAATCCTGCTTCGTGCAATGTGGCGGAATTGGAGATTTTTTTAAATATACCAGGAAGGATATTACAATGAACAATAAAATGCTTAAAGACTTTTCTTATCATGTACAATAAAAGAACACTGTCCACTACTTAATAGTAGTATAGAATCGATACGACAATCGTTACCTATTGTGTCACAAGGGCCATCTTTTTTTCCTGGCTTCAGCATCGGTGGACATTTACACACAACGTCATAGGTCGCATTCAATTCGCACGTGGCTCGCTGGATGGCGCATTTATCTTGATTAACCTTTATGTCACATTTCCCTAAAAAGAGAGAATCCATCATTATAAAACTTTGCTATTATTTATTTCATGTTATGAAGTGCGTCTCTTTTTACATACACATTTTGCCAATAAAGCTTCCAATCATGGAAGTGGGAATTGACGGTTATTACTTCCTTGAGCTGTGGAATCAATTGACAGCAATTACAGATAAAAATTGTACTAGCGTAAATTCATCCACCAATATCTTAAAAAGTGTCCGCAGTCAGCCATCTTCCTTTTTTCCACAAAAATAAAGTTTAAAAAAATCCCTTTTTCATTAATTTTTTACACTTATGACAGTCTCAAATTTTTTATCATTTCTTTTCCTACATCGAAATTCATCAATGTTATTCTGTTTTGAAAAATATCTCCTCACATAAAGAAATCTATTTGCATATTCTGCTAAGAAGCTAGCTAACATTGCCAAACGATATTTTCCCCTGTGTAAGAATATCCATTATGCATATGCTGAAAGATTGCAAATATACTTGCTAGAGGATTACAGTTGCATAGGTTTTAAGAGCTGCATCAGCATATAAATATAATTGGTGAAGTCCCGTTAGGCAAAAACTTTAAAGTGTCTAACAAACAAATTTGTCTGTCAGACCTTTCAAACGCGTTTCTCTAATTCTGTGGTCTTCTTGATCATCGATTTTCAATCGGTGTGCTGCAAGAAGTTTTAAAACATGCATTAGTCGATTATTTTATCGACTTCCCTAAAGAAATTCTGAAACAACTCCAGTCTCACTTATTATAAAGTACAAATAAATTAGAAGAAAATAATAAATAAAACTTGTTTTAAATTATTTTGAGTATCATTTTTTCATTACAATGCATTATAAAAATATTAGTCTAGAAATTTTTTTTACAAACACACTTTGGAGTGGAAATGGCAGATTACTACCATATTCTTTGTGTCTATCAAATAAAATTATGACTTTTTTGTCAGATCAACAAAAAATATACATCTTTTGTGTGCCGCAGAATTTTAGTTGTTAGTTAAAAGTGCCAGAAGATGCAAAAGATATAAAATCACTGCTCTGGAAGTAAATCCGTTCATATGAAATAGCAAACCCATTACTTCTTCATTTTTTATATTAATATACATGATAGGGCAATATTTCTAGTGTTGTAACGATTTTTGTTTGCTGTTATAAATAATTGTAAATGCCTGGCATTCCCTCCTCCCGCACATAGCTTCGGATTTCGGGAATGGCTTTGTCGCAGTGTGTGGTGACTGGGAGGCAATCGCCTCCGTCACCTGTCTAGAACATTTCCTGCCGTGTTGGGGGTCCTAGCCATCATTACTTTTTCTTGACGCATATTACTTGTGGGTGAAGGTTTTGGGGGACTGGCTGCTATCTTGGCGAGGCCAGCTCTTCCAGTCCTGATGTTCGAATGACTGGTGGTGGGGTGGTGGCCTCCTATTTTTGGCAAACTTTATTTTTTGTTGGCGGTTTTCTGGAGGCACACATTTCCTGGCAACCCTTACTTTATAAAGGCTAACCACAGCCAAATTTGAGAGGGTTTTTTGACGCACTTTTCACGGGCTAAGGAAGCCTGTTCCATGAATTAGAATGTTCAAATAAACGTTTCCTTGCAAACTACATCCACGTGTGTTTTGTTGCTCCGGAGTCCTTCAAAGAGCCGTATTTGTTGCCCTCAGAACACAACGCAATGCCCAACGGAAGAGACGAGTAATGCCACCATAACACTAGCTTCTTATTTATAGCACTTCAAGAAATGTAGTATCACTAAGAATTTTTCCTTACACACATACATTAAAAAGTTATTTTAAAAAGTGCATAAATATTTATACGAATGAGAAATATATTTTTGATGATACGGATAAATGTATCAGGGAAAGGCAGTGATACACCTTGTATGTACGATACTGTAAAAAGTGTGCGTTATTTATGTTGATGACAATTTAAATCATACTCACTGACACAGATACCATTTTCCTTGGCGAAACCTTTTTCACAAATACATTCGTATCCTTTTGCATTTAATAAATCCACGCAAATAGCGGATTTGTTAGCACATGTTTTTATCACATTTTCGTCTTCACACATCGGCTTCCCTAGAAAAGTAATATTTTGAAATTTTCATTACGTTATTTACAGTAAGTTCTCAGGGTATAAACTCAAAATGAATGACACCTCTGTGATCAAAAACAATTCCGGCTTGACCGTGCCTTTTGGTTTGTCTATCCGAATTTTGTTCATCAAAATTCAAAATAAGGTAAGTACTATAATCTTGGCGACGTATAACCCAGGAAGGAAAAAAAGTATTTAATCACAAACACCATGGTGCATATAAAAAAAACCTAAAGAGTTTTTTATGTTCTTCAGTTTTTAATTTATATAATTATAACTCGATTTTTGTTAATTTTCATTGTTGTTATTAATTTTATTTTTGAAATTATGCTGAAATCGTAAACGAGTATTCAAGTAGTAAAAATAATGTGTTCCAAAGAAATTCCGTTTTTTAAATATTTACTTAAATTTAAAAAATTTCCAGAAAAATATAAAGGGAGCCAAAAGTATCCTTCCATTTCCAAAACTTCCATTCGGGGTTTTAGAGACATTTTATCAAAATTCAATTCCTTCGCTGAATCTATAAAATAGCATTCAGCCCAATACTTGGCTCAATTGTATTTACTTGAGAGAATGTCGTCTGTTTTCTGCCCTTTTCATCATAAAGTTTTCGTTAATGGTGGTACTTGGAGGAAGTTTATTACAGGAAATAGAATTAACGTAATAGCTAAGATATATTTACGGTATTAATCTCTGAATTAAAAAAAAAGAATTTAAGTGATTTTTACATTGGAATGGGAGCAAATATATTGATTGGTATATGGGTAAGAATTTTTTTTAAAGTCTATAACATCATCGATATATCTCTTAAATAGATGATTTCGCATAATATACTATTTGTCCTTTACGTTTCATCCGAGTCGCTAAATGCTAGTTGAATGAGACATATTTGAGCCATTCACAAGCCAAATCGGTTAAGTCCACATTTTGAAATTTTACTATCAAAGCACTTGACTGTCTCCTAACTTTTTACATTCATAATAAATTTTCCAAATAATAAAGATTAACACCACGAAATGACAAAATTTGTTTGTTCCATGGAATGATAAGCAACTTTTTCAGACACCAATCAGGTTAAGTCATACTCTAATATCAATCGTTGCAATAATGCAATTTTAACGCAGAAGTAAGTACTTGATGATAACGGTAAATCGTTTAGTGGTGTTTCATTAGAAAAAAAAAAGTGAAATAAATGAGTTAGTTGCATTCTAACTGTTGTAGAAGTAAGTATCTGTGAATTATTAAATAATTTTTCAATTTTTTCTCTGTAGTAAACATAATTTGAAGACTGAATTGGATGTTATTACCTTTTTTCGCTTACCAAATCGATTAACTCTCTTAGCCACCCAAGAGTTGGCATTATATTAAAGATTGCTTCAAGGATTTCTATCATATAGATTTCATATGTGGTTAGATAAAAGCTACATCTGTAATAATACATTCTACAATGTTTATTTGAATTAATAATTTCAGCGGAATTTTAAAAAAACAATGTATAATATTTTATCACTTTTCTCCACTTTTTGTTTTATGGACTCAACCAATTTGACAAGTGAGCGGCTAATATATGGGTCCAAATGTCTGAATGAAATGTAACCTAATCTACGTTTGGAACTGAAAATTCTTCACAGCAGTTTTGGAGCTCTGTAATCAGTTCGCGAATGAAATAGGTTAGAGCGTTTAATCCATGCGGCCTTTTTAAAGCATGTTCCAAAGTGAATATTCCCAAAAGGGAGTTTCATAGTGTATACACTTTATGTCTTACAATTGATATAAAAGTTCTTCGAATTTGTGCATAAAATAATCAACTTTTATCCTCATTTTTTGAGTTAATGTCGTGGTTTATCCATCATGAAGTTATCTCCTGATGTGCTAGGAAAGGAAATTTGCATTTTTACAATCAGTTGTCTATGATTTATAAGTATTTAAGTAATATGGCGGGAGAACATTTAACATCTACGCGAGCATAACATGCTCTCTTTAACTGTCTCAATACACTACTGGCCATTAAAATTGCAACACCGAGAAGGAGGGAAGATACAAACGTCAAATTCGCACGAAAAGAAGATGCTAGGATATGCAAATGATTAGCATTTAAGCGCAATCGAACGACGCAGGAGAGAGAAACGGCATCTCAAGCTCTGTATAAAAGGAGAATTACGCAGCGGATTTCTCATTCAGAAATCGCATTTGAATGTTGGTTGTTTGTGAGAAGATAGTGTTAATCATCCTATAAGAAGGAGAAACGGCTACCAGCACGTGTCGAAATTCGAGAGTGGCAGGATCGTGGCCGATCGAGAGTGTGGTTTATCATTCCGTGATATTGCTACTCGCCTTGGTCGGAATTCAACGACTGTCATGAGAATATGGAATCGTTGTGTTCGGGAGGGTCCTACTGAACTCCATGCAGGATCTCAACGGCCTCCCGCCACTAACGCCCGAGAGGACAGACATGTTGTCAGGTCGGCCTTGTAGTATCGTACAACCCCATCACGGAACTTGAATCAGGAAATGTGATTGTTTGGAGCACGATAAATATCCGCACGGACAGTGCGACGACGTCTGGAGCAGCACGGCGACCATTATTGCGGTTTCCCTTCACACTACAGCATACAGACGCGGGGTGATAGTGGTGCGCTCAACGACAAAACTGGATACAGTAGTAGACCCACGTCGTCTTTTCATGCGAGTCGCGGGTCTGCGTGCAGCATCATGATGGACGTATCCGTGTCTGGAGGCACCGAGGAGAACGCACGTGGTTTGCTAGTATTCGATATCGTCATACGGGCCCTGCACCTGGTGTGATGGCACGGGCAGCCATTGGGTACACGAAACCAACACCTCTTGTTCCCGTCATCGATAATCTGACGCCAGCGTTACATTTCTCAGATCTTAATACCAGTGGCTGTGCCCTATCTTCGAGGCCTCGGAGACGTCATCTTTAAAAAAATAGCTCAAGAGCGCACGTTGCCCGTAGTGTCCTGAGCTACCTCGACACAGCGGGTGTTCGACTGTTACCTTGGCAGGTACGTTCTCCAGATCTCTCACACATTCAAAACAGCTGGTCATGGGTTGCTGAAAGACTGGGCCGCCACATCTCTCCAGCCACTACGATTGATAAAGTGTGGCGTAGACTTGAAGCAGCATGGAATGACTTTCCAGTATATGTCATCCAAGCCCAGTTCGATTCGATGCCTAACCGGGTTAGAGCCGTTTTAGCTGTCAGAGGCGGCCCCTGTATGTACTAATTTTGGACCCTGTATACCCCCCAAATTGCCTACAAATTTAATAATTATGTTTTCTTCCTACTATACTGTACATGTACAATAAGTAAAGTTTTGTTATTTGCTTTTCTTTCTGGTGCTGCAATTTTAATGGCCAACAGTGTACATGATCGCATTCTTTTATATCATCTTCTTGGAATTATTTTTACATACAAGTATAAGGTTTATCAACAGAAAAATAATATTTAATTTGGGTAGTTACTACACCGATCATAAAAATATCAAGGAGGGAGGTGAGTCTTTTGATGGGAAGCATGAAGACAATACATTGGAACTTAAGGAAGAATAAATAATTTCGACACTAGGCCCCATATAATCTCTTTCTCAAAGAGGGAGACTGAAAAGACCAAAACAACATGGAACAATAATTCAGTGGTTGGAATAAAGGGATGGAAATACTGTAGATGATAGTTAAGTCAACCGTGATAGTAAATTATAACAAAAGTTCTTCATATTAATCTTTTCTTGTAACTTGTTATTATTATTGTGTAATTATTATTTATTTAATCAGTTTTTGTCATTTTGTAGGAATATGATATCAATATACGTTCATATTTTATCTGCATAAAAAGTCAATTTTTCTTGGATGGACACGCACACACACTCAGATATAGTGTATATATATATATATATATATGTGTGTGTGTGTGTGTGTGTATACTTACTCTTGCAGTGAATACCATCGTCAGCTTGTTCATATGGATCTGTACATTTGCAGCGGAATACGTATTCATCGTGGGGTTCACATTTTCCCGTGGGGCACATGCCATCAGGTGCCTTAAAGTTTCTGTGCGTACATTTATCTGAAAATGAGAAACAACAAACATTTATCACAGTTATGTTAAATGATAACAGTTAATTCAAACGAACCATTTTTTTAAATATAGCACTATAAACAATTGCTGAAATGTGGCATAAAATCAACTTTTACTTACTCATTTGTTATGAACATAGAACTTTTTTGTGTGTATAACAAATCCCATAAACTTTGTGTTCCTAACTTTCCCTTTTTGTTGAAATTTAAAAGTTGATGTCTAATAATATTTTGATAACAACTATTGAGTATTATTTATAGTATAAATTATGTTTCACATAAAAACTGTGGAACCTTGCGTTTCTCTGTATTTTTCATATTTAGAAATTCTCTATTCTTTATAAGAAATTTCATGTGTTTCAGAGGATAAGATTTAACCTCTTTATTTCACTAACCCATTGCGATAGGCGGGGTCACACTTATTGTCCAGCAAACGAAGCAACTATGTGTGGTTGAATCCTAAAAGAAACAGATTTAGGGCATTAAACCTGACTCATCTAAGAAAAAAAATGTCAAAAATTAAGCTTTCTTTAAAAACAAAAACATTTCAAGACGACGAAATTATCAAAGAATATTCTATATAAAAGTTTATATTTTCTTACGTGAAAAGCCGAAGAACCATGAACATAATCAGGTATTTCAAAACTTTTGCTAATTTAAAGTAATTAGAATTATTATTAAATAAGGAATATTTTAATAAGGCATTTTGTTTTACACGATAAAATTATACTTAATTTAAGAGAACACAATTTTCAGCCAAAAATAAAAATAACAAAATTTTGCATCATTTAAGTTTTTTATTAAAAATGTGATATAGTTAAGAAGTATACAATCGCGAAACAGGTGGCAGTATACGTAGAATGACAAAGGCATTCAGAAATTTCGAGTTTGCTAGTAATAAAACTTTCAAAATATTTCGGCATTATAAGGAGAAAAGCAATGCATAGAACATGAAACAGCTTGATTGCATAATTTGCAAAAGGTTGGTTATCAAAGCGTAGTACATATTGCTTGTTATGCGAGGACAATTAAAAAAATAATTCATTAAAAATGACTGCTATATGCAAAGTGGAGATGTCGCACGCGCCGACTTCAACCAACGATAGTGCCCTCTGTGGCGAAGAGAGGAGTTAGCCAAGAGACGCGATGGAAGAACGCCGCTGAACGGATGTTAGGATATGACTGAGCAGGAGACGCGACCGCCATGAGGAACCTTTTCCCCCTTAAATTTCAAACTGTAAATGCTGCCCCTCTGTAAATATTTCTCCTAGACTAGATTTAGATACCATTAAATGTTTCATATCGAGTCTGTGTCCGTGTATCTGTGCTCACATGGGTGCTCGACCGATCTTTCCCGAGCAATTTCGATTTTGTTTTGGAGCCTCAACATCTAGTGAAACTGGATACTCCTGTGATTCCTGTAGTCTTGATGCTGTTTGACTGCCTCTACATATGATGATATTGTCCTGACCCTTTCTGTGAGTACTTTCGTTTTCGTTGATTAATTTTGAAAAAATGCTTTTCGGGTTCCGCGTTAAATTTGATAAGATCTCTTCGTCGTATTAATTCGTGGAATGAATTGAAACAAACTCTCTTGGATGAATTCTCCGATACGATTAACAGCATTCAAATACACCAAGCCTTGCAATAGCGCAAATTGAAACCACATGAGACACTGTTGGAATATTTGGTCGAGCTGAGAGAAATCGGTGCTAGAGGTAATGTCGATGGAAGCTCTGTATTTGAATATTTTATAGGCGGAATTCCAGATACTTCCCCTAATAAGATCCTTCTCTGTGATTGTAAAACCATTTGTGCATTAAAAGATAAATTGAAAATCTATGAAAAATTTTTCAACTTAACTAAACAAAAGTCTGGTAATTACAAAAAGCCATTTGTGAAATTTGATGATAAAACTAGTGCTAAAAAAGACAATTTCTTTCGTGGAAACCCTCCTATGGTTACATGCTACTCTTGCGGTATGCAAGGACACAAAAGCTCTGAATGTCACAATCGAGACCGTGGAGAAAGGTGTTATGGTTGTCAAAATTTCGGACACATCCATTCAGAATGTACTAAAACTGCAAATTCCTTGGAAACTACTCCACCTAATGACGCCTTACATGTCCCTACACCAACTAATTATATGTCTTATCCAATAACGATAAACAGTGTTGATCTTCATGGGCTTCAAGATTCGGGAAGAGACGCTACAATTACTGACCAAACCCACCAACTCGAAACATTGCAGAGTCAGTTGAAAGATTTTCAGCGAGAAGTGGAAGAATCTCGGTTAGTTAAGGATTAACTGAATGCTCAAGCAAAAGAAGCTGAAAAGAAACAAAAAGCTTTGGAATCTCAATTGATTCAGTTACAAGAAGATTTAGCAATGTCTGAAAGGCAGATAAGAAACTTAAGTGATGATTTAGAAGCTATGAGGAATAAACTTTTCGATTCTATGGATTCAACAGCTACACAACAAGCTTTGCGAACTAAATTGGAGGAAGAACTCAATATTCTAAAGAGGAGCTTGGAAGTCGAAACTGCTGCACACCAACACCAGATTCGTGATTTAAAGCAGAAACATACAGTAGCCACTGAAAAATTAAAGTAACAGTTACATTCAGTGCAAAAAGCTAAAATTGCTCCAGAGAAGACTAAACTCAAGCTTGAAAGTGAACGTGAAAGTTTACATGAGCACGTAGATGAAGCAGTAGAAGCAAGAAAAAACTTGGCGAAAAAGTTAGCTATTGCCAAGGTCCAGATTGCAGAATATAAAAAGAAAGCTGAAGAGGAAGCATATACTTTTGCTTTGTTAGAAGAACAAAAGAAGACGATGTGGAAAGATATTGGTACACTGCACCACAAATTAGATTATATGAAAATTGTTCACGTAAAACTGGATAAATCAAAAAAAATTACAATCAGAGGTTGAAGAATTTGAAAAGACTAAGAAACATTTCCAAGCTGAATTAGATGAATTTGTTAATTGTCAAAGGACTTGATATTTGGAGAAACCTAAATCTATTCTTGAACCCAAGTTGGAAGAGCAAAAACACCAAATTGAAGAACTTGATGATGAATTACAGTTAACTGATGCTACCTAATATACTCCGTTCGAACTTTTAATTGGCATAAAAATGAAAAACAAAGAAGACCTTAAAATTAAACAAATATTAAATGAAGAATATCTTGATTCTCTGATTAATGATAGAAACGACCTACGTATTGTCGCTAAGAAAAATATTGAGAAATTACAAGCGAGTAACAAGAAAAACTTTGATAAACATTGCAAATCACCATCGATTTATCACATTGGTGATCTTGTAACCATTCAACGGACACAATTTGGCACTGGACAAAAACTGTGACCCAGATTTTTTTGGTCCCTATATAATTCACAAAGTGCTTCCGAATGACAGATACCAAGTTGAAAAAGTCGGGTCACATGATGGACCAAACCTGACGTCTACGGCCAGTGATTACATGAAAAAAATAGTTGTCATAGTACCTTCATTATATTATTTGAACATTACTTTTTGTGTTTGTGACGTACTTTTTATATTTACTTCATATATTATTCACTAACAGTCTTTATTCCTTTCAAGTTTCATTTCTGAACTGAATCTCTAAGACACTCTGAACTGTTCGATTGTACGACATCTTGTTTTTTCAATTGTGATGTTAACAAATGATGATGAACTTGTGATGTTTGATGAAAACGTGACGTCGAAACGCTGCTAATATGATGTTACTGCACGTGACTTGGATGCTGGCTTTGTGGTGCCAACTCCATCTCGTCGTTACACCTGTGATGAAAAATTTCTTTTGATGTCCACTGATGCAAATGAGACCGTCCAAACGACTTTGTCGGTGTGTTTGTGAAGAGGATTTTCGGAGAACATTTCTTCTGCTTTCGTTTCTCTCTCTTTCTTTTTATTTTTTTTGCAGTTACTGTCTGTTCTGTCCACATACCTGCTGTCCCGGAGGTCCGGTCCCGCCATGATGAGCCGAGTGCGAAGTGGAGATGTCGCACGTGCCGACTTCAACGAACGATAGTGCCCTCTGTGGCGAAGCGAGGAGTTAGCCAAGAGACGCGATGGAAGAACGCCGCTGAACGGATGTTAGGATATGACTGAGCAAGAGACGTGACCGCCATGAGGAACTTTTCCCCCTTAAATTTCAAACTGTAAATGCTGCCCCTCTGTAAATATTGCCCCTAGATTAGATTTAGATATCATTAAATATTTCATATCGGGCCTGTGTCTGTGTCTCTGTGCTCACATATGATAAATAATTGAATCAGAGGATCGATAAGGATTAGAAATTCCTCACTTACTAACAATAATGATTGTCGGACTCTCTGATTAAATTACTACATATCAGCTAAACGTAAGTAGCGATTCTTCCACACTGAAACAACTGCAGCCCCTTAGACAACGACGCTTTCAGCAAGAACGGATTAAAAAAAACTTCCATGAAATCGCAGGAATTTCAAACTAGCGAATGATTTTAACAGAAGAGTCGTTGAGCTCAAAGGAAGGATCTTTCGCACTGGAGGATCTTTCAAACGGATCACTTTTTACGTCTCACTTTTTTGGTGGGGATATTTCCCATGTACATATTTCCGGCATCAGTCTGTCTACTGAGGTAAACATACCCAAAATGTATAATTTGGGTACCCAAGGGTGAAACAACCGTTTCTACGCGAGAGTTTCTACTGCATGTCTTCGTGCTTGCCCAACGCTACCTTGGCCAGCAAGTTCGCCGGATCTCTTCACCATTGAGCACGTTTGGAACATTATGGGCAGGAGCCTCCAACCAGCAAGGGAATTTGACGATCTAACATGCCAACTAGACAGAATTTGCCCCGATATCCCGGAGGAGGACACCCGCCACTTCTATCAATCAATGCCATTCCGAATAACTGCTTGCATAAGGGCCAGATGTGGACCAACTCATTATTGACTATTTCACTTCGTGAAGCTCTTTTTTCTTGAATAAATTATCCAACTTTTCTGAAATTGTAATCATTTGTTTTTCTGTACATGTACATCACATGTACCGATTTTCGTTCCATTCAGATAATTCCTTCTTGGTGCCTCGTTTGTTTTGTTTTTTGTCTAAGAGTTTTTATTGAGTTGTACCTAAGCTAACAAAAATGACAAGGGCTCAACAGTTGTCACTAAATGTTTGGTTATGAATTTATCTTTCCTTTCACAAATTGAAAGAATATTTATATTTGGAAGATATCCAGCAAATGGAATAAACCAACTTATATCTGGCTTTGAGGTCCACCACAAATACCGCTTAATGTTAGCAGGAGTTATTAACTACGATGTTTCATCCCAGATAGTGTCTGTCATATAAATGACTCTCTAACCGGGCGATTAATGATTTCTTCAATTTGGACACCAATACGATAATCACTTTACATGCATTAAATGTTGCTTACATTAATATAGTAGAAAATGTAGCCCCGAAAGTTGTTTCAAAACTTAAAACTACTTCCACGAGCTTTTAAGGGATCAGCATTGTATATTCAAAATGATATCATGATGGTTAATAAAGTGTGCTTATGTCAAGGCTAAAATGAAAACAGAATATAGGTCATTAGTAACTGATTAATCAACTGTCAAAAAGCACTTTGTACGTAGTTTCGAGGTATTTCAAGAAAGTTTTTTCCGATACTCACCAATGCACGTTGTACCATTGAAACTGTGGGTGACTGAAGGACAGATGCATTTGTTTTTAGAATTTTCTATAACGCAAGTACCTGCACCACATTCCAAGCCACAGTTGGGTTCCTCTTCGTTTTTAGGTTCTAAAAAATACAATTAAAGAACGAAAGAACATGGTGTTACCATTCTAAATTTAAATTATAAAATGAAGAGAGATTCACTAGAAAATTTCGTACATATTATTTGAATTTCCTCTCATGTAAAAAGACTTTGAATAAGACTTTTCTTCTGATGTGAAATTCTCATCATGTAAAAATACTTCAACTAAGATTAAAAAAAAGTATTTAATGGAAATATATTTTTTGTACAAGAGTATATTATAATAATAAACAAGGAAAAACTGTTGTTTTATTTTTAATATTTCGCGTCGATACTGATTAAACTTCGTTTTCCGTCAAATGAAAATGTGCTTCTATATATGAATAAAACTGCAGCTGAATCCTACCAGGTATCCATTACCCCCACCCCCCCCAAAAAAATCGAGTGAATAAGACAATACACTAAAGGAAAATGTCTGCTTCATGTTTAGGATTCAATGCCGTCCCCAGAAGTATTTCCGTGGGGAATCGTGAAATTGTTTTCATTGGGCATTCTATTAAAACTAAAAAGATCAACACTCTTAATTTGCGAGGGCATGAATCCCAAATTTCATCAGTGGTTACCTTCCCGTATTAAGGAGATGGTAGACTTTCCAATTACCAAAAATCGAACACAAAATGGAATTTTTTTGAGGGGGTGTATAAATATTTTAAAAACATGTAAATATTGGAATGAAATGCATTTAAAATTTGTACTGAAAAGTAAAATAAAAACTGGGTGTTTTTAGAAACGTAGGTATTAAAGGTAGGTGAAAAAACATCATTCAATTTTCTTTTTCTCAAAATGAGAAATTTCCAAATTTGCAAGTCTTTAAAATGCTCCTCGCGTCATAATTTTTGAAGAAATTTTATGAAATTTATAATAAAGACTCGTGTGATACATCAAAATAAAGTTAAGTATCCATTTTAGGATTCGAGGTCATTCAGGTTATCAAAGTTTAACTTAAGTGTAGAAAAGTACGAAAATTTCACGAAAATTCAAGTACAAGCATAAAAATATTTCCTAAAAATTAATATACAACGAAAGTGCAAAATAATGTATAACTTTGTTCTAAATGTATTTATCAGCAATATAAATGCAAAATTAAGGGGGAAAGTTAAAAATTGAATCGCAAGGAGCATTTTTAAAAAAAGTAATTTAATTTTAATTTTTTAACTATAAAATATTTTTTTAAATATTTTTAAAATTTTATAAGGGTTTTGATATCGTTATACTTTAATTAATATATATGCAAAATTTCATATCTCTGAGGTAAAAATTTGAGAAAACGCTTTGAAAGGTCCACCATCTCCTTAAGGTAGACGTTTATACTTATAACTAGATGACCCGTACCAAAGTTTCGCATGCGAATAAAATACGATTAATTTTATAGTGAGGTTGTTGGTTTGTAGCAGGATGCAAAAGAACCGGTTCATTTTTAGCCTTTTTTTTTTTGTCAAATAACAATGGTGCGTAAGAATGATACAAAGCGCCTTTAGTTAAGATTGACACAAACTCGTGGAAAATATGATATTTATGTTACGAAACCACTTTGTACACACTATTTGACCGTGCCGTATCGACGCATCCAGGGAAAGAACACCAGGACCAAAAGTCAGTTTTTAACTTCGGTTTTAAAACAAACAATACAATGTGTCATTCTAAACTAACAATTTGTGAGGAGCGGAGAACTTAATCTTTAAAAGGGCACCTCATTTATGGATTTGGTTACGTATAAAGGGAGAAAAAATGCTCGTCATCAAAAATCACCTTCTAGAAATAATATATATGATGATGATGATGGTTTGTTTTTAAAATTTAAAGGTTTGTGTTCAAGAGATAAAAGTAGAAGTGAATAAATAAGCGAGCGCGTGCTCGTCATCTAGTAATAAAGCAATCTTTACATGTCTCGTGCACATTTTTCCATACAGTTTACAAAACAAATTGCCATTCCGCCACTCACCAACCGTTGTTCCCATCTCATTTTTATTTTTCTTCGACTTGCACTCCTACATGATAAGACTTATTTTGATTATCCATTAATTATGAGACAAATTAGAAGCTTTTCCTTGATAGCTTGGTAGAACTTTGTCATACGCAATTCAATTGTATGCATAGAATTGAATAAATAAAATAAAACTCTAAAAAGGCCTACCAAATGAAAATATCACTCATAAAAGGTTCTTTTGGGGGAAGAAAATAGATTTTAGTCCAAACAAATTGTTTTTCCATGCAAAATGAATGCCATGTACCCCTTCGTGGATGTTGCCAATAAAGAAACTCATTAATGAATTGACAGAATTATAATAAAAGCAAACGAGTTTAAAATATAAAAGTTCAGTGCGATTGATGATGGTGAAATTTAAAAAAAGCTAGTGCGCGCGGCATCTAGATGAATAAAAAATGTTTATAATTTTTATACCTCAATTTTTAAACAAACAATAGAATGTGTAATTTTAAAATAACAATTCGTCAGAAGCGGACATCTTAATCTTTAAAATAGTACCTCTTTATCGATTTTGGTTAAGTATGAAGAGAGAAAAACGGCTCGTCAGAAAAAACACCTTTTAGAAATAATATATATAGATAGTTAACATGAATTATACACGCCATCAAAATTTTAAATGATTATGCGTTTGAAAAATTACTATTGATAACGATAATTAAATTTTAAAAACTTTAATTTAAGAACTTAATAGGAAAGATGAATCCTTATTTATTATTGTAAGCTAAGTCACTGATTAAAAAATGAGCTATATCGTGCGTAAAAAGATTACTTCTTAACGATAAAGTAAAGGATGACGATAAACTTGAGGATTCATTTGGGTCTGTTCATTTATTAAGAGATTTTGTATTATTTAGATTTTTTTAACCTACTTACGGACGACAAGAAAAGTACTTAAGTTCCAAAAAAGATGGGGTCAAAATGGTCCTAGATTTCAAGAATAAAATGAGGTTATTTTTGGACAGGAAATCGATTAAAATTGTATACAATAAGAATTTTACCTAGGTCACTATCAGCAGAATCATTATCAGTAAAAATTAAATTAAAAAACATTGAGGAATGTGTCGTGGGGGTACGACATATGTATAAAAAGAAAAAGAAGATAGAAAAGGTGCAAAAAAAAAACCAATTAACAAACGGAACGAAAATGGAATAGTAAAATGACGCCAGACGATACGAGAAGAATGTTGTGGGGATACAATATGTTAGGAGTTCAAAAAGGGCAGACAACCCAATTAAATCGAACAGTCGGTGGTGATACGAGAAAATTGGAATGGCAATTGATCAGACAAAAGGGCCGGATGAAGAGAAGAGATTGAAAGGAAACAATTAAGAGTCGAAACAGCGAAGGAAGACGTTGTGATGAAAAGGGAATTGTTCACAAAGAGAGGAGGACCCCACACATAGGAGATGTTCTGGGAAAACACATTTCCTAGAAAAATAGGAATGAGTCAAGGACGGGATTGTTCGAGTTTAAAACGCCCCTCACTCTAAATGGTGGAAGGAATGATTAGGGAAGGAACGTGTTAACGAATCAAAAGTGGAAGTATAAAGAAAAAGGTGGAACATGAGAGACGAATGGAAATGTAAAAGGCGGGGCGTTGAGAACATAATAAAAAAAATAGAAAGAGGAATATCAGATTGATGGTGACTCTGAGAGTTGGCACCCAAAAATAGAGAGTGGTAGCCTCGAAAGCGAGAGGGCAAACGAATATATATGGGAGATTGCGCCCCGACGTAGCGCATCGCTGTAAGCCGGCCACTCATCGATGAAAGGAGCATCACTGAGCAGCAGAGTCGATATAGATTGCATGAACCCCGCAAGCTAGAATAGAGGATCCGCGGAGCCCAGATTGATTGCCTGAACCCATGCAAGCTACCTATGAGACGATAAGAGGTGAAACGCGGAACCACGACGGAGTGCCTAATCCCCACCAGCAACGAATGGAGAACTGATCCGGCCGTTAAAGTCTGCCGCTTCCTAAGCTATTGAGCGAGTCCGAATAGAGACCCCAACAGTCACCTGAATATGCCAGCCAAAGTGCACTTCTGCAGTCTGCAAAAATGGAGGTAACCTTTTATTAAATATTGCAAAAAGTTCACGAGTTACCCGAGTCTTATATGATAGGCGGAAATTAAGGAATCAGATGATATATTGCGTACCGAAATGACATTAATTTAAATAGATGAAATAATATAGGCCAATAATACATTGATATAATGAGAATGTCTGTAAGTTCAAAGTAATAAGAATATAATTGAATGTATACTAATATTTGCATTGTGTGAATAAATTAATGTATTGTTTAAAATCAGAGTAATGGTATCATTGCCTACCACTATAACCAATCACGCCCCCCCCCCCCCCCAAAGAACTCTACGACAGAATGTATATAAATTATTTAAAATGCTTAAAACTTGATATTTAATAATAAAAAAATCTCACAAAACAATAATTATAAATAAAAATATAACAGATATCACAGAAAAATGTATTTGGTTACGTTTGGCACTCCTGCCGAAATAAAATATTATTTAAATTTTAAAAAATGGCATTAGTTTGCTAGTGGGGAGTCCACACAAATTGTTTTTTAAACAGATTGCACAGTAGGGTAGGCCCGAAAAAACTTTTTTTTCTTTTCGGAAACGGCTAATTAAAAAAGTTGTTACACTTATAGGTAAGAAAAACCGTAAAAAAAATTTGTGAAAAAAAAATATCTTCCGATCGCGCATTCACTTTGAAATATTGAAAAAAATTAGAAAAAAGATTTTTTTTCAGCAATTTCTTGAAAAGCTCTGATATAATGCATTTCAAATGCAGTAGATCGCAATGTATAGTAAAGTGGTGTTAAAAGACAGGGAAATATTTTTATAAGTATGTTTAAAACATTTATTGTACAAACAACACATCCAAAAGTACCATTTTTTAAGAAAAAACGTATTTTCAGCAGATTACTGCAAATACTGTTTTTACTGCACTTTTGACTCTCCTCGCTCATACACTCATGGACAAAAAAATTAGCGCACCAAGAAATAATTGCGGGATCGTAACGAAACTTGCAATGAAGGTACAGTTCAGGGAGATATGCAAATGATTAGAAATGCACTGTGATTGCGCATTACGTATAGCCGGTAGAGGGCGTTGAACATCGTACTCTGTGGAGTATAAAACAGGTAACCAAAGCTTGTTTGAGTATGCTGAATCATTTACAAAGGAAGAGCTGAGATAGACATGCCATTACGAAGTGTTCGAAGAAAATATAAGCAGTTGTCGCAGTTTGAGAGGGGGAGAATCGTCGGGATGATGGAAGCTGGGTGGTCAGCTAGGTGAGTAGCTCGTCAATTAGGCCGCTCTGATTGTGTTGTGAGGAAGTGTTGGGATCAGTGGACCCGAGAGATGTCATGTACACGAAGACCAGGCTCAGGACGCCCTCGACAGACCAGTCGTCGAGAAGACCGCCACATCGTAAGAAATGCACGCGTACAGCCAACTGCTTCATCGGCCGCCATCCAGGCACAGGTAGCAACTTCACTAGGGGCATCTGTGTCTTCTCGAACCATACGAAGGCGCCTGGCTGAAGGACAGTTGGTATCGCGGCGCCCATTACGTGTGCTGCCCTTGACGCCCACCCATCGACGCCTCCGCTTGGACTTTTGCCGCGCACGAGGAAACTGGACTGCAGCGGAATGGAACCAGGTCGTCTTTAGCGACGAATCCAGATTCAATCTCGGCAATGATGACAATCGTGTTCGTGTGTGAAGAGCCCGTGGTGAACGCTTCAATCCTGCCTTTGCTGTACAGCGACACATCGCTCCCACAGCTGGTGTGATGGTATGGGATGCCATTGCCTACAATACACGGTCACCCCTAGTATTGTTCCGTGGCACCATGACAGCCAAGCGGTATGTTCATGAAATCCTGCAACCACATGTGTTGCCACTCATGCAACGGCTCCCAGGAGCCATTTTTCAACAAGACAATGCTCGGCCTCATACGGCAAGGGTGTCACAAGACTGTCTCCGCACTGTTACTACCCTTCCTTGGCCTGCCCGATCCCCAGATTTGTCTCCAATCGAGCATATCTGGCATCATTTGGGACGACCAGTTGGGCATCCCACGAGTTTGAAAGAAATAGAGGCAAGGTTACAGCAAATATGGAACGAAATGTCTCAAGACATCATACAGAACTTGTATGACTCAATGCCCGATCGTATCGCATCGTGCATTCGCGCTAGAGGGGGTCCAACGGAGTATTAACTCCTCCGTTCTTTTGCCTTTTTCTCTGAAATAAATTATCCTTTTTCTTTGATTTTCTTATCATTTACGTATATCAAAGTAGTCATTACGTATGTAAAATTTCGTTTCATTTTGACGACTCCTTCTTGGTGCGCTAATTTTTCTGTCCATGAGTGTATAATTCCACATTATTGATTGTTGAACTCGGACACATTGAAGGCAGCTTTTGAAGAAAATTCCAGCATAACAGACCTTGACAACAGGATGCTTCTTATGTAGCCATCTCTAGCTTCAGTACCGCACACACTTTCGCTAACCTCAGTGACATGTTTGACGCAACGCTCCACCAGCTTGGGTGTGACATGGAAATCTATTGAAGCCTGAAATGGTCTGCCAGTTTTGATCATTTCTTCCATTTTTCGTCCCGTACATTCCTTGGCAAAGGTGGTGGAGCGACATAACAAACATTCCACTTAACCATGTCAACGTAATCAATCGCCTTGAAGTTAAGTGTTGGCACTCTAAACTCTCTTACTGTTTTCCCCTTGAAATTTATCCAAGATTTGAGAACTCGACGTAATCCCAGTTCTCTCACACGCTATCTTTCGTCCATAACCATAGCCACAATTCAATTTTCGGGGTGGGCAAAATATGAATTGTATATATATATATAGTATATGAATAGTATATATATATATATATATATATATATATATATATATATATATATATATATATATATATATATACAGTGGAATCCGAATCTATCGTTTTTCAAGGGACCGACTGCACTGGACGATAAATGCGAGAACATGACAAAGCAATATGGTTGTCGGGACTGGGTGAAATAAACGACATATACGGGAAAACGATGATTCCGAAAACGATCGATCGAGATTCCACTGTATATATATATATATATATATATATATATATATATATATATATATATATATATACATATATAAATGTATATATATACATTTAACACGATCGCTCCCTGAACATTTGCGAAAAATACTCGACCCTGTAATAGAACGAAACTCATGTTTTTCCCACCCCGAAAATTTAATTGTGGCTATGGTTATGGACAAAAGATAGCGTGTGAGAGAACTGGGATTATGTCGAGTTCTCTAAGCTCGGATAAATTACAAGGGGAAAACAGTAAGAGACTTTAGAGTGCCAACACTTAACTTCAAGGCGATTGATTACGTTGACATGGTTAAGTGGAATGTTTGTTATGTCGCTCCACCACCTTTGCTAAGGAATGTACCGGATGAAGAAATAGAAGAAATGATCAAAACTGGCAGACCATTTCAGACTTCAATAGATTTCCATGTCACACCCAAGCTGGTGGAGCGTTGCGTCAAACTTGTCACCGAGGCTAGCCAAAGTGTATGCGGTACTGAAGCTACAGATGGCTACATAAGAAGCACCCTGTTGTCAAGGTCAGTTATGCTAGAATTTTCTTCAAAAGCTGCCTTCAATGTGTCTGAGTTCAACAATCAATAAAGTGGAATAAGAGGAGCGACAAAAGTCAAAAGTGCAGTAAAAACAGTATTTGCAGCAATCTGATGAAAATACGTTTTTTTCTTAAAAAATGGAACTTTTGGATGTGTTGTTTGTACAATAAATGTTTTTAAACATACTTATAAAAATATTTCCCTGTCTTTTAACACCACTTTACTATACATTGCGAACTATTGCATTTGAAATGCATTATATCAGAGCTTTTCAAAAAATTGCTGAAAAAAAGTTATTTTCTTATTTTCATCAATATTTCAAAATGAATGCGGGATGGGATCAGAAGATATTTTTCTTTCACAAAATTTTTTTACGGTTTTTCTTATCTATAAGCGTAACAACTTTTTTTAACTAGCCGTTTCGGAAAATAAAAAAAAATGTGTTTTCGACCCACCCTATTGCACAGTCTGGTTTTTTAGAGACATAAAAGGCTTTACCCTCTTTACCTTTAGGGAAAAGGAGTATCTTTTCTATATTAATTTTTTTTTCGTAAAGAATCAGTGCCATAAGCTGTATTCAGTCGGAAATGTACATCGGTTGACATCACAGATCTTAATGCACGAAGTTAAACAATCAGGAATTTTTTCTCTCAACATCAATCTAATCGCAGATTAGCAGATGTAGACTTTTAAAGGGATAAATTTTTTTAAAGGGAGGTAGATGTATAAATAAATTGCGCTGAGTTAATAAAATCAAAATTTCCCTTAAATAATAATTTATATGATATTAAATTTCTGATGTCTTTTGTTACGAAATTAATTTTCTTGAAAAAGAAAATATTTTTAAAAAATTATCGAAGAAACACAAGACTTTTGCCTTCAAAGTTATATTTTAAAATACAGAAAAAAGACTGAAACGTAGGAATTTACTAATTTCTGATAAGAAAATTACAGAGAGAAAAATTCCTTATTGTTTAATATGGGGATGGAAGACCTGCAAATTCAATTCATCCCTAAGAGCCTTTCGGATTCATTCACGTAGTAATTTCTAACTTTTAATCTCCCTTTTATTATAGATTTTTCTTTATTAAAGAGTTAGCAGGTTGTCACGTAAAATTAATATATTAAACATTTCTGCAAGAGAAAACTGTATTACGCCGTCTCAATATGTTTCAGCAACTGTATGGCGTATTTTGTTATTTTCTTTGCTAAATTTTGTCTTGTCAATAATAATATTTTGACGAAAAGTCACTTCCAACAGGATATTTTGAGAAAATTAATATTCTTGCCTATGAGCTAAAAACTTCTTTTAAATGACTGGTTATTACTGAAACTTCTTATCAATACTATTATTTTGAAATTTATTTTCAGAGAACTTAACAAGAACACATACTGCATGTTTTTTTGTCGTCCTTTAAATCAAAATCCTTGTGACATCCACATTCTCCAGTCATCTTATTACATAGCTGCTCACATTTGGACATCCCAGGAGAACATGGATCGACTGAAAAAAATGTAATGTTATGTATTTTTTATATTAATAGTAATTTATTAAAACTTCGCACTTATTGAGGGATCATTTATCCAAATTTATACTTGTCAATTGGTAATAATTATCCACTCGGTCAATAAACCGCGGGAAACTGCTAACATTTTCGTATAGATATTGTAAAAAAAAGACCATTTTTTAAAGAAAATGACTAATTTCTCCCTCTCCTTTTTAAAGATGCATAATTTCTTTTAAGAAATTTTTTGGGAGATGGTTAATATGATACACTTTTATAATCAAAATTATAGTGCAAAAAACATATTCAAATCCTTTTCCTTTAAAATGCACTGCCCACATTGTATAATGGTTAACTTTCTGAGCTACTACGCAGTGGGCTTGGGTTCAAATCCCGGTTAAGGCTTGGTCGTTTGGTGTCGTGCCCTTTATAGGGAGCCTTCTTAGCTCATCTATATGGTGGTCCCATAATAAAGTAGCCAGCAAAATTTCGCTGATCTTCCACGGACAATGTCAAGAAGTACTTACGGTCAGAGATAAGTGCCTGTGGCATTATAAAAAACTTTAAAATGCAATTTCACGCTTCAAAAGTCCTGATAATCCGATGTGTTGTCCTCTTTACCATTGAGTAAAAGGATTACACAAAAAGAAATAATTTTTATTTTTGAAAAATCGGAACAAATTAAAATCTGCGGAAAATGTCCTTTTAATAGGAAATTTGACCGTATATGCTATCAGTAAAGCCTGGTTATGTGGCGATGCATCGATTGACTAAAATCATTAACTGAAGTTTGACAGTTGCTTTTTAACCTAGAACTTTTCAGTGGTTTTAACAGTATCCCTTTCGATAAGGGGTTTTCTCGTTTCTGAGAGGAGTCTTGATTCGAACGGGGTTAGAAAATTGCATTGGAATTGCTTATTTTCTGCTCTCTTAAACGCTCCTATGGGAATTACAACCCTAGTAGGTTGTTCTCGAATTACACTAAATAGCACCTGTGGTTGATTCAACCCTCCGAAGATTATAAAGTGAAGTGAGAAAATGATGCATTACTCAAGCTTCTGTGGTGATGATAATTAATAGTTCATTAAATAATTAACGGTTATTTTAATATCGGACATTGAGATATATAAGTTAGTAAAGTAAACAATTAAATTTTAGTAACGTTTATGCTTTGTATGAATAAATTTATTAAGCCTCTGCTAAATATACTTGGTTAAACTTGTGGTAATCAAATATTAATTGATTTGATTAATGTCATCGCATTTGGAGAAGTGTGCGCAAGTTTCTCTAAATGTTTTGACATTGTGAAGAATTAAATTGAAATAGATCATCACATGTTATACCTTATTGTTAAAATATTGATAAATTTCTAAACCTTGTAAGTGGCTGGTACGTATTTTTTTGGCTGGCGAATTTTACTTCAAAGGTTGAAGAAATTTAGTTAAATGGTAAATGTATTAGAGATATTTATTATTTCCTTTCTTTCCCTAAAACTGAATCCTGTGCCTAGCAACAAGTTCTCATCGCTACCTCCGCTGTCTGTAACCCGATACTTCCGCTGCGCGCCATTTTTCGAACGGGGAAGAAATCTCAGAATAACAGGATATGGGTGGTGCGCAAGGATACATCGTCAGGTGGATGACCAGGGCGCCGTGAAACAAAATTAATCAACAAGAACGAGATGAGGGGTGGAAAAATAAATTGTATAAGGATTTGCAGAGTGCAAGAATGCAACCTGTAGCCTTCCCCCTCATTTCGACCATCAGAATTCATGGCGCGCCGAGGAACTACTTTGAATGGAAGCTGATTTTACGCGACTGATGCAAGTGGTGACAAGGAGCTGACTCGGGAGCACGAGAGTTTGAAAAAGATGATTCGGGAATCCTGGACTGAGAGCGGGGGCGTGAAGACCGAGGGTTGGGGCCATGAGGCTGTGGCCTCGGGACGATGCAAAGATCCAGGAGATTGATGTAATGGCCACGGGTGAATTTTCTCCTTTTCCTTTCTTTCTGGTCTTTAAATACTATCCCTAATTTATCTCCATTTTGAAGCTGCAGCAGGGTCACTAAAGACTCATTTTACTTTATTTTATTTTATTTTATTTTTTAATCTTAACATTTACACATAGAATAATTAAGTTTTTTTTTTATTCGCCAGCCACTCCTTATTGATTTATTGGAATTTTCATTTTTATTATATGATTGTGATGAGATGATATAAATGTTGGTTTTGCAGTAAATGCATTTTTTTCAATTGATTTTGTTTTTGATGGAATAAAGTTAAGAAATTATTGAGATAAAAAGTTTGATTGTTACATGTCAGTGAAATTGTTAATAAATTGTTATTATTAGGTTGTAAAGTTGTGTCATGTCGGTCCTTGCCTTTTTAGTTAATTTTCTGATTTTCAGCTTTAGGTTATTTATTTCAGCAGAGTTGAATTTTTGATGTTTTCTCCTTTAGGTGAAGAAATTTTATTTCTAGATGTTCTCCAAGGTTAGATAACTTTATTAGATTTAATTTCATTTTTCAGTTGGCTCATTAACCACCACAGTGGTGCAAACAGTAAGTCGAACCAGTTTTTATAATTATTATTATGGGTTATTGCAACACACAACGCACGACTTTAAAATGTACTAACCACTATGGCAAATATTGAAGTTAAAAGTCATTGAAACTAAATATTAACTGTAAAATGAAGTAAATGATAGTAAGAAGTTATCCTACTTTAATTAGTATTATATATCCTATCATTAATTAGTAATTATAATTTTAAGAATTATATTACCCCCAATGCAAATATTCGTCGTAACACTTCTTGCATTGTTTTGTGCACTCAGAATTTAAAAACATGCATTATTCTACTGAAACAAACTGTTTTTCCTTTGTAAACTTTCATCTTTATGTATTTAATATTTGAGTTGTATGATCAGCCTGGAGTGTTCAGAAGGTTTCCTATTGAGGTACGCATTCAATTACTCTCAAGAAAACATTCCATACCAAATGTCTTACGTTTTCTACTGAAGGTATTTTTCAAATGACTTACAAATTTTTTCGTTTCTAGAATACCAATATATCATTATTAAGAAATCTTGTGGAGTAGTATTGATCTCACACACGCACTCGAAAAAATTGAACAACTTAGATATGTAATTTTCCTTCTATTTACAAAATATACTCACTTTTCTTGCACGTTCTTCCTCTTTGGTAGAAGCCATCTTTACAGTCGCATCGAAAATTTCCTGACCCAAGCTCAGTACAGATCGAATTACTGGGACACGGAGCTGTTGTTTTACAGAAATTCGCTGCAAACAAGACAGGCACAAAATAAAATGACTTAATTCTTCAGAATTTAAAAGTCAAAGGAATCAAATAATAAGAAAGTTGTGTTTTTACAGCTTTATTTCCCTTTTCTCAGAGTTTGTCATATTAATTCTCTATTTAAACTCTTAAAAATTTGAGGATTTTTAATCAGTTTAAAAAACAAAAGACGTCATTCAATATGTCCGAAAATTAAAGTTTTGCATTCAAAAATTATTTAACATTTGCTTCACAAAACCCAATGAAATTAATATATTAGACTAAACAAATTTTCAAGATGTAGATACTTATTAGAATACAGTTAAAAAATTTCATAAAATTATTAAGAATAATAAAAACTTGTGTCACTTTTACTTAAATATCTGACAATTTTACAGAATATATTATTCATAAAAATATAATTCTATGTACAAAAGTATTAGTGGTAAAAGCCAAAATGAGCTTTCAGATTTGATACATTTAGAATCATTAGAAATTTATTGTACAAGTTTAAAATTATTTTTTTAATGTCAGATTCTTGGTTTCAGTAGGGGTTAAGGTCCTTATAACAGGAATATCAATTACTAGAATTATAACAGGAATTGTAAATCAAGAGGAGGAAACCTAATAGGGCATATCTAGAACGTTTTGTGTAGGAAATATCCAATCCAGATTTCCTAGATATTCAAATATACTATTCGGTAGCACGAATATTTTTTTATTTTTTCTCTTAAACCTTGGAAACAATGGAAATTGTTATTGTACATTAAAAATAGTGAGAATTAATCTTACTCATCTAGTAATGTCCTGTCATTGAGAGTTAATATCTATACTATTAAATTTACATAATAAATATTTGATTATATCTGTAGTGCTGTTGTGCCACATTACATATTATGTAAGTTTCTTAAATTTACAAGGGTTTCTGCTCCAATTTTATGCATGCTACAGTTTTCATAATTGAAAAGAACGTCAGTGATCTTCAGTTTCTACTTAATTTCTTACATATTTGGTTTAAAAGGAGAGTGGGAGTTTTGTTAGCAGTGGGATTTAACAGATAAGATTCTTTGAAAACAATAATTAAAGTTCTAGAGTATTAAATGTCATAAGATATTCTGCTGGGATTATTTTCTAAATTACGACTACACCTTAAAAATCAGTTCAGATTGCAACAACAGTGAAATGTAAAATGCATATTTGTAGACTACAAGCTTTTAAAAATGTTTCTTTTAATGTTTCTTTAAATATTTGATTCTGTCTGTAGTGCTGTGGTACCACATTACATATTATGTAATTTTCTTAAATTTTCAAGGGCTTCTGCTCCAATTTTATGTATGCTACAGTTTTCGTAATTGAAAAGATCTCCAGTGATCTTGAGTTCTACTTAATTGCTTACATATTTGGTTTTTCACTTTTAAATATTCGTAATGAACATTGGTGTTTAACCATAATTTTAGATTTAGCGAGATCCAAGATGTGGTCGAATTTCTAATTTCTGATTAACTTCAACACGGGAAAGCAGACAAAATAATTTATGAATAACAATTTGAATGACAAGCAAAATTCTGAAAACAGTGTAATCTTTTCATATGCTTTTCATTCACGGATTTTGTGGTGGGAAAATATCCGTACGAGGTTCTCAGAAAAAACTCACCTTCACAAGACAGCTGATCTTTCGAGTGTTTGTAGTTATCTTTACAAACACATTCTCCATCCTTACATGTTTCATGAGGCTTATTGCATTCATCCTTTATAGTTTTCAATAAGCAGCTATCGACCTCTGTAAATCAGGGAATATAAGACCATTGAATCAGATAAATGGGGGTCTTAAGAGGAAACATTTTAAAAAATAATTGGCACACGTTTGATTTTGTCTTTTAAAGATATTTTTCATAATTCAGTATAGATAGTTTATATGAATGTTATCAAAATTTAAAATTATAACTTTAAAAAGAGAGATAATTGAAGTATATTAGATTAAAAAATAAAAGTTTAAAAAGTGAAACCACGTTTTCACCTAATAAGTTGGAAATGGTAAAACTTTTCAGAACATAATTAATATGAAATAATACCTGGCTTTACATAAGAATTGCCTAATAAGCACAATACACTATTTTAGCCATATTGAAGAAATTCTCCCTCTTTTCTCGAAAATCAGCAGAAAAATTAAACAAGCATTCCATTATGTGACGGAATACCAAAATAAATGTGAAAAAAGTTTTACATTCTAAGGCACACCCGAAAAAAAATTTAATTTCGCTTATAATAATATGGCTTATAGTATAACAAAACACATTATCAAGTAAATAATTAAACATGGCATAAAAACAAAGTCCATCGGTGTTTCGAAAATAAAGATTTCTTAGTTTCTTCTTCTTGAACATAATATTTTATGTAAAATAATTTTAATCAAGTGATAGTTTTAAATTTATTCATCACAAAATAATTTATTTTTGCTAATTTTTAATGTATAAACGAACACTTTATTTATGCAAATATTACGCTGATTCAGATCTTTGGATATATATATATATATATATATACTTACTCAGAGAGAGAGTATTTAATTCTAGTGCTTCAAAAATCCAATTCAGTAGCTTTACATGACACTGCTTTATATGCTTTGGAATTCTAAATTCGTGCTATAAATTAAACTTAATAAGCTGACTATTAAGAGGTTATAAAATATTGTACTCAAAAGCTTTTAATGCCGATACGGCTTCCCTTTTGAGGAGCTCGACAACAAATCGTACAACATGCAAGGGACGGCTGCAAAAATACCCGCAGAAAGAATGTTGCCATTCATCAACAAAAACTATAAGGAGTGGACAGCAGAAAATGTATTAAGAAAATAAGGAGTAGAGAAAAGAAGCGAGGGAAGGAATAAGAAAATAACTGATTAAATACTATGAATGAATTTACTTCACTTTTTTGCGTTGTTCTCCAAAATAATTTTGTGAGTAACGATGCGTTTAATATGCTTTTCCCCAATAAAATATTGACAATTAGAAATCATCAAAGATTATTAACAATTATTAGACCTCTACGCAAAGTGAAATTATATAAAGGGCCAAGAAATCAATGATATACAGCTTTCATCAACTTTTTTTTCTTACTTTCAAATTTTATGCATATCTGAGGGGGAAATATTTTATGAATAGTTCCATAGAGAGATGGTATTAATTTATTTTCCAGAATATATTTTTATTCGAGTGACTAAATTCATTCTTTACTTTACTTTCAAGTTATTGTTATGGACAAACAAAATTGCACTTACCTTTCCTTTTGAGACAAAAACTGACAATACTAAAGGTTTACATAGTTGGAGATTTTCCTCATGATTTATAAGAACTCTCCGTAAACGTTTAATCTGATTGTAAATAAAGTTCGTTCCAGCGCGAAAAAAATATCATTGAAAAAGATCATTATTTAATTAATATTATATTTCACCAACAGAGCCTTTCCCTTATGTATACAGCATGAAGAACTTAATCTTATTTCATCCGATTCATACTCACTTTGGCATGACTTTGAACTGATGTTGAACTCCTTTCCCTCGTCGCAAACACAGAAGCCGGTTTTTAGCAGTTTGTCATACATACACTTCACATCTCCACATGTTTTATTTTCACTTTCAAGACAAACTTCTTTAGTACAGTCTACATCTCCAAATCTTTCTAAGCATACACACTCGTAAGTTTTCACTTTGTTTATGCAACTTCCTCCGTTCTCGCAGGGATTGGGAGCACAGTGGTTATCTGAAATGAGGCAAAGGTAAAATTCTTTAAAATAGTAGACTGCAGAACTCTTGAAATTACAAGTTGACCTTCATCATAAATGAACATCTAAACGTTTAGGTATGAACATAAGGCATTCCACGTGACAAACTTTGCCTAATACTTTGAAAGGGGTGACCGTCGAAAACAGGTCTCTTCTAAAACATTCGCTCTAAGGAGTTTTGAATTGATTCTAAACAAAATATGGCTATTTAGAGGAGTGGCCGACTAAAAAAGTTTCACTATATACAGGTGGTTATAAAAATAATGGAAACACTAAGAAACATGATTAAAGCCTTTATTAATATGGCACAGGATCACCTTTGTCAAGTAATACCACCTGATTCACCTAGAAATTGAATTATACAAGTCATGAATAGTGGTTAAGAATATATTATACCATTCTTCAGGTAAAAATCACGAAAGTTCCTGTAGAGATGCTGTGGTGGATATCGATACCTAGCTCTATCCGCTTATACAGATCACAGTGGTTGGATGATGTACAGTCGGAGGGATTGTACAGGGCAAGATAAGATATTTGACTTTCTTCATGCTCTTCAAACCAATACTTGATTGATTTAGCTGTATGTATAGGGGGATTATCATCCTGGAGAACGCCATCTCCTGCAAGAAACAATGTTTGCACCTTAGGAAGGACTAGTAAGCTAAAATTTTGACATAGTCCTTCACAATCAATCTCTCTTTTAGGGTGACAATAGGGCCTGAAGAAAACCATGAGATGCCATCCCAAACCCTGATAGATCTACCTCCATGATTGACAGTTGAGATGAGACAGAATCAAACGCTTTTGTAGGTGTTCTCCAGACATACCCACGTCCTATTGCGAGAAACAATGTGAACAATGATTCGCGGACCAAATGCCGTTTTTCGACATATTACTCGACCAGGATTTGCGCTCGTGGCACCAGTATGGACGATATTTTGTATTGGCATCTATTACAAGTGGTTTGGGAATAGCTATTCTTCTGTAAATGCTTTGTTTGTGAAGTACCCTTCTACCTCTAATGGTTGATACTGGAACATGCAGATGCAGATTGAGCTCTTCGGTCATTTTGGTTGCAGTTGTTTTCTTTCTTCATGTCACAATCCGCTTTAATACCTCGTCCGTCTCTATCTCTCAGCCCTCCCTTTCGACAACTATTCTGTTTCGCAGAGGATGTTTTACCACGCACTCCGTATGATATCGATACCATAGCTCGTCTTTTGATACCATAGCTCGAAAAACACCCATTATCCTGGGTGTTGCAGTAACATATACTCAAATTTAAACGCTCTCAAACAATTTGCCCTTTTCGCAAGGAGAGCAAGGTTTGACATTTTACGCTTTTCCCCCTAAAACAAGGAGCTGTTAGCTTCATTACTGCTACCTGACAGTATAATAATATATACACTATATTATATTAAAAAATACTGGTGGCCAGACTTGTTTTTTAAGGTATGCGATGCACGTTTTTAAACATCACTAATATTGATATGTGCTTCCATTATTTTGATAACCACCTGTACATATATATATATATATATATATATATATATATATATATATATATATATATATATATATATGTTTAAAAAGAAAATGGTGAATTAGGCTAACAGACATTTTTATTGTGATACTACTTTTCCGCATTTAAAATCCATATCTGTCATTGTAATATAAAATCAATGCATGCAATGTTTCAGAATTCTGAGGAAAAATAATCTGAGATGTGAATATAAATCATTTTCATTTCGAAAGAACTACTTTCTTTCACAAAATGTCGTGGAAAATATCAGTTCAAGAGGAGTAAGAATTTCTTAATATTTTTTCCTAAATTTTTTATTACTGAAGAATCCCTTATATTTTATCAATTACACCTATAATTTTCAGTGTTAGAGCAAAACATATTATCAGTGACATACTATAAAGATTTGTGATCTAGATAGAACATTCGATCTCTCATCCAAATTTAAACTACTAGATCCTAATACTTCATTCTAATAAATTCTGTGAATAAATTCACACATTCGTCGAATGTAGAGAATGAATAACTAAACTGTCTTCGAAAAGACAAATATGTAATAAATGTTTAAACTGAAGAACAGAATCAACAGGATTTTGCATTTGAAATTATGAAATATCGAATTTGCTACAATTACACATTTGTCTGAGGAAGCATTTAGAACTCCAATAAAACCTTCAGTAGTGAGCATCATTGAAATCCATCCATATTTATCTACTATGTTACGAGGTGTGTTCCGGAAGTAAGTTTCTTCATTTTTTTCACAGAAACTTCATTGCAAAAATATATATATATACACCATGGCACCATGAACTATACACCTTGCACTATTTTTCGACAAAGTCGCCACCGACATTGAGACATTTGCCGTAGTGGGCAATCAGTTTGAAGAAACCACTCTAGTAAAACTCATGCCCTTAGATGTAAGGAATTGTCGCACAGCCTGCTCCACCTCAGCATTGTTTTGGAAGTGACGTCCCAAGATTGCGGCTTCTATTGCAGGGAACAGGTGAAAATCCGATGGGGCACGATCGGGGCTGTAGGCCGGGGGATCCAATCTCTCCCATCCGTAACAACGAATCTGATCTTGTGTGAGCCTTGCTGTGTGTGGTTTTGCGTTGTCGTCCAAGAGCACAACACCTTTACTCAAGAGCCCTGGTCTCTTTTGTCGAATGGCGGACCTGAGTTAGGTGAGGGTGTTGCAGTAGCGTGCCGCATTGATGGTCCTTTGTTGGAGGAAATCAAGGAGAATCCCGCCTTTCACGTCCCTGAACATCGTAGCCATAAACTTTGCTGCGGAGGGTGACACTTTGAATTTTTTTTCCTTACTGGTGATTGGGATGCTTCCACGTAATTGAGGCGGCCTTGGTTTCTGGAGTAAAGTGGTGCACCCATTTCGCACTTCCATTGGCGACCACGTTGTCAGTACACGTCTGTCTGTCATCGTGATTTGTACTCGAATAACTTCGGGCATGCCGGTCTGCTGCTACTCTCTCTTCTTTGGTGCTCTAAGCATGCGGCAATCCTCCTCCGCTGACGCTCTTTCCGTCGTTGAACCAGCAAAGGGTGTGGATTCTTATGGTGATTCTTTGTTTCCCCTGGTGTACCATCTTCTCTTTCAAAAAAATGACGAAACTTACTTTCGGAACATCCCTCGTATTTTCGACATATTAGTCTGTACAGCAGAACTGTTTTAACTTTCTTAAATTTCATTTTTATGTTTCTCTATTAAATGTCGGGGGCATTTTCGATACCACCAACAAACTTTTATGCAAAATTGAATCCTACTTCCCGTCAGTTTTCTCTCGGTTTCTCCGCTTCGATTCCATGAACACGAGTACGTGTTCCCAAGCTTTGGTACCTTGTTTTTAAATTTTAGTTTAATAAATGCTATTGCATTCTAAAGAACCTTTCTGATTGCTGAGAGGTCTTGGTGGGAGATTTTTCCTTTCTTACCTCCCTATAAGGATCATATTTAAAAACTTTATTCTTGATTGTACCTATACATCCTTTTTCGTTTTCGTATATAGTTTTCTTCGGGCAGATGCATTCAATTTCCTTTTCCTTATTCAAATCACAATGTCCATTTGTTTCCATACATTTCTTTTTTTCTGTTCTGCAATTTTCATCCGGAACTGTGGAGAGAGTAATTGAAATGAATTTCACTAACGAATGAATAATTTTTCAGAAAATGCCAGGTATTTATTTAGAAAGCTTTAGGCTTCAAATTAATAATTCTATTAAATATACAGTGCAGTTACTAATACCACAAAGTGACAATTATTTACAACAACACAAGAAAAGAACATGTTTAAACAAGTATGCAAGAACTGTACACAAAAAGGTAGAGAATATTTTTTAAATTTTTCCTGTTATGCATTTTATCATAAACGAAAAATTTATCGTCAAAGATATTTATTACACTTTTGATTTATTTCGAAAACAATATATAATTTTGCGTAACTTCTCTTTACAAATAAGTAAAAATCCGCTTTCCTTTCTGATATATTATATATTTTTAAAAGAATGTCTTGTTTATAATGGGTATTTCGCTAACACATAACCGTTTTTACTTTTTCTTTTACAGTATTAGCAATAATAACGGTTAATGAACTTGCGGCGTCCGAACTCTCACGACCTTCACCCAAATTACCCTTCTCAGACTATGAAAATTGCCGAAGGTCAGAAGCCGAACTTTTACCGGAAGATTCGATCTCAATTCTTTATACTTTTCACCTCGTCTTTTTTCTTTATTTGCAGCATATGCAGCATTACGCTTTCTGTAATCTTATTATGATTTGAATTGTCAAATTTATGTAAATAAATTGTTATGATTGTCTGTTTGTGAGATTCCTGATACCTTATTCTACATCAGTGGTGACCTAGTAGTACAAAATTAAACGCAGTCCTTCTATAATAATTTAACGAAATGAAACAGGAACGTTTCGATTTTAAGAGAAATACGTACTTTATCAAAAGGGATTACATTTTTTGCTGAGTATTATTTAGCGACCCTCTAAAAATGTCAGAACTTACCAAAAAAAATCTGTTACGAGCAATAGATTTAATGTGCATTTGCTTGAACTCTTGAAACTTTTTGGACTATTGTGTAATGCACGTAAATGGAAGATTTTTTTACTGAACTATGCATTTTTCACCACTACTTTATGTTGGCGTAACATACAAGTTTGCAAGGTAATATTTTTATTGAATTTTTAGTCGAGCAGGCTCATTTATATAATTTGTACATAATTTAACTGTGTAAATAATATTTTTATTTTGTAAGAATAATAGTAGTATTTATTAAAATGTCTACGCCTGAAAATTCCGTAACTAATGCCACCGCTGCTTCAGACATTTATAGAGTAGCATTAAAATTAACTTCTTTTGGGGATAAATCTCCGGAGTTATGGTTTGTGAACATCGAAGCACAATTCTATGTGTATGGTACAGCGCAGGATACAACGAAGTTTTATTCTGTTATTTCTTCTTTAAGTTCTGAGACACGTAATTACATCATCGATATTGTTTTAAGGTCTCCTACAAGTGATTTATACAAAACATATAAAGAAAGGCTCATTGCAGAATTTTCGGATTCTGAATAAATTCGAATAAAAACTTTACTCCCAGAATAAGTTTTAAAGGATGACAAACCCTCTCACTTATTGCGTAAAAGGAGATAACTAGCAGAAAATAAAATAGATGATGATTTTTGCGTACTTGATGGCTTCGGGGATTGCCAAAACTGTTCAAGTCATACTTTCGGTTTCGGAAGGCAGCGTCGATAAGCTAACTTTAATGGCTGATAGAATTTTAGATGTTTCTACTAATGAAATTCATGCCGTAAATTCTAAACAAGATCCTTGAAATTCAGAAGCAAATCGCGGAATTGACTAAGTAAAGGGAAATACTTTCTACATCCCGATTCAGATCTCCTAGCTTTAATCACAAAAAAGTGCAATCGTTCGAAAAGTTTCAGTAGAAATTGCTCACGACCCACAAATTCAAACAATGATGGTAAATGCTGGTATCATGCAAAATTTGATGAAAATGTAAAGCGTTGCTGTTCTCAAAGCGATTTTAAAAACAAAAAATCGGAAAACTAGAGGGCAAATCACATAATACGACGCAATGTGATTTTAAACGCAAAAATAAAAGTCACCATTTTATAAGAGATTCTAGTAATGGTTTTCCATATTTGATGGATAGTGGAAGTGATGTTTGCATGTTTCCATACGAAAGAGGAATGAAAACTAATGACCCACAAAATTTATTACTTTACTCAGCAAATGGGCTCATTATTAAAACTTACGATACGAAATTGGTTACGGTAACTTTAAATTTACGCCGAAATTTTTAATGGCCTTTTATTTTAGCCAACTTTAAGAAACCCATTATTGGAGCTGATTTCATCAAACATTTTGGTCTTTTAATTCATTGAAAAAATCCTGCGTTCGTGACACACTGACATCACTATCCACAAAATGTTCATGTCCAACAGGACCCACAACTCAAATTATACTTATTGCTAATGATGTCAAATATAAGACATTATTAGACAAATATTCCGAACTAACACGTCCCTATCCAGCTGGTATTAAGGTAAAACATAATACGGTGCCCATGATAGAAACAAAAGGAAAACCAATTTTGGCTAAGCCAAGACGTTTACACCCTGATAAATTAATTGCAGCCAAGAAGGAGTTTCAATACATGGTGGACAATGGGATCTATCGCCCCAGAAAATCTCACTGGTCAAATTCTTTGCACTTAGTGCCAAAACAAAATTGTACAGATTTCAGACCCACTGGGGATTATCGCTCATTAAATCGAATCACAGTACCTGACAGATATCTTTAGACCCATTTGCAAGATTTTTCCAGGCAACTTTTTGGAAAAACAATTTTCTCTAAAGTATACATATACGGGCGTATCACCAACTACCCTTTCACCATGATGTGCTAAAAATTGCCATCACTACGCCGTTCGGATTATTCGAATTCTTGTACCTTCCTTTTGGATTATCAAATGCAGCTCAAAACTTTCAACAGTTCATAAATGAAGCTTTGAAGGGTTTGGAATTCCTTTTTGTCTACTTAGATGATATTTTTATTGCTAGTTATTCTGAAGACGAGTATTCAAAACACACTGAAATTCTTTTTCAAGGACTCTCCGATTACGGAATTCGAATCAATTTGTCAAAATGTATTTTTGACGTGTCAGAACTATTCTCTTTAGGTTTTCTTGTGAATTCAAAAGGAATTAAACCGCTACCTGGAAAAGTTAAACCTATCCTGGAATATCCTCTACCCCAAAATATTAAAGAATTACGACGTTTTTTAGGTTTTTTACACTATTATCGTCGAAACATTTCAAAAGCTGCCTCTTTACAAGCCCCCTTGAATGATTTCCTCAAAGGAAATAAAATAAATGAGGTACTTGAATAAATTGGACGTTAGAAACGGAAGAAGCATTCAACAATTGTAAACAAAACTTAAATAATGCAGTATTCCTACCACACCCCGAACCATTTGTTAAGTTATCTTTATTTACAGAAGCAAACACGAAATTATAGGTAGCTCACTTAATCAAACAGCTGTCGAAAATGATTCCCAAATATTGCCATTTTTATTTCCAAACTAACACCGGCCCAACAAATATGGTCGACTTTTGACCCAGAATTACTTGTAATTTACGCGTCAAATAAACACTTCAAACGCATGCTACAGGGGAGAAAATTTGTAATTTTTGCAGATCACAAGGTCTTAATGTATGCATTTGTACACAATTTAGATAAAAGTTACCCCCGCCAAATGCGCCATCAAGATTTTATAGATCAAGTTAGCGCCGATATAAGATATGTCAAAGGGGTCGATAATGTCCCAGCTGATACATTTTCTCGAATTGAAACTATCAGTCTACCAACCACTTTAGATTATAAAGAAATCACCGCAGTTCAAGAAAAAGACGAAGAACTCAAACAATTACTAAAGTCAGATACTGGGTTTAAATTTAAACACATTAACATGCCTGATTCAAACGTTAAATTGTATTGTGATATTTCCACCCCTTATGTTTGGCATTATATTCCTGCAAAATTTCGCAAAATTGCTTTCGATACACTTCATAAAGTTTCTCACCCAGGCATGAGAGCAACAAGTAAAACTTTGAACACCTAGATTTGTATGGCCATCAATCAATAAAGATTCGAAAGTGTGGGCGCGATGTTGCATTCCTTGTAAATTAGCAAAAGTGCATAAACATACATCCAATCCAACTCAAAATACCCTTGTTCCAAATGTTTGTTTCAAGCATGTACATCTCGACTTCATAGATCTCTTACTACCAAATGAGGCGTTGAAAGGCAAAGTGGTGTAAGTCACATTTTTAACATTTTTTTCATTTGAGAGCAAATATGTAATCTCCATGTTCAATTTATAGTGGAATTGTAAATAGTTATTATTTGCAATATTGTAATAACTGTTATGAATTATAATTTGTTCAATTTATGGTGGAATTTTTTGTAGTTTTTGCAGTTAAACTCTTTGACTTACACCACTTGACTTACTGACTTACACCACTTTGCCTTTCACCGCCTCAAATAATGGTTATGAATATTGTTTGACTATGATCAATAGATTTACGAGTTAGGTTGAAGCAATTCCGATTACTAAAATAACGGAGGAAGAACTCGCTAAAGCATTCAATGCATTTTGGATTGCTCGCTTTGAAGTACCACGAACCATACCTACCGATCAAGGTAGGTGTCGTAACCTGGCGTGGTTCTTTTGTCATGTACAACTGGACACATAAAATCTTCATTCGTAAACACAAAGACGAACGTTTATTGACGCAAACAAAAACACTCACACAAAACAACAGGATAGGAATAAAACAGAGACGTTCGTAAGGGGTCAGGCTACCGCTTGTCGGCATGACCTGCGTGATTGAGTTTCTCCATTCAACTCAACTTAGGATGCGCTGTGCCGATAAATGGCGACAGGGTTATGCGCATGAGAGGCGGAGGGGCGCTATCATAGCCTCGTCCCTGACACCTCCCCTCTAAAAGATTTGATTGGGTCTTCTTGAAGACAAATCAAATTGCTTCTTACATATATATATATATCATCACATTAACAACATTCACCTTGATAACAAACATGTATGAGAAATAAAAAAAAATGAGACATGAGATTATTAAAAGCATAACACATAAACAAATAAAAAAAATGAAACCCATACTTTAAAAGGTTTTAGACATTAACTGATAATTAAGCTTCATATGCAAGGCACTAAACATACTAAATTTTAAAAAAAAAAAAATTGAGGTAAAATATTTAACTTTTGAGAACTAACAAACTAAATAAAGGTTTAAAATAAGAATATACCAATACTAATCATTTCAATCAAACATAAGAAAAAAAATTAAACAGCTTTTCCATCATCTGCGAGATACATCTACTATTTCCTGGAAAAGACAAGACATATAGGATTAATAATAAAGAAAAATAAATTGTTCATTAAAAGTCATTCAGTTCATGAAAAGTCATTAATTATCTTCCCAGTGATCGGCTTTTAAACGTGACAAGGAATCAGCATTCAAGTGTTCTTTTCCTTTACGGTAAGTAATCGTGGCATGAAAACGTTGTAAAGCAAGAGACCATCTTTGAAGTCGGGGGCTTTGGGATGCACAGTTCGTAAGGAACTTCAAAGGATTATGATCACTGACGATTATAATTTCTGAGCCGAATACATAAGTCTCAAACTTCTTTAAAGCAAAAATTACGGCATAAGCTTCCTTTTCGATTACAGCGTACTTTTCTTGCACTTCAGTCAGTTTCTTGCTTGCAAATGCAATAGGATGTTCGATGGCCTGTTCATCTTTTTGAGCTAAACATGCTCCAACAGCATAAGAAGATGCATCTGCGTATATTATGAAGGGTAGCTTGAAATTCGGGGAATAACACTTAGGGGCGTTACATATTGCTTTCTTAAGATTAACAAAAGCAACATCATGTTCGTTTAGCCACACAACATCGTTTGGAGCTCTTCGTTTAGTTAAAGTAGTCAAAGGACGAGCAATATCTGAAAAGTTTGGAACATAAGCTCTATAATAAGATAATAGTCCTAGGATATTTCTTACATCTTTCTTGGTTTTAGGCGGCTCTAAATTCTGTATAGCCTGCACTTTTTCAGGATCTGGTTCGTGTGATCCGGAACCTACGATATGACCAAGAAATTTGATCTTTCCTTTAGCAAAGTCACACTTTTGAAAATTAATAGTAAAGTTAGCTTCTTCTAGGGTCGTCATAACTGCGTCAAGATGTTTGAGATGCGTATTCGAATCATCTGAATAAATCGTAACATCATCAATGTACGACTCGGCGTACTCTTTGTGCTTAGAAAGTGTCTTATTCATAGTTCTTTGAAATGTAGCGGCAGCGTTACGTAATCCAAAGGGAAGGACAACAAATGCATACTGTCCTCGGTGCGTGACGAAAGATGTTAAGTCCCGGCAATCAGGGTTAAGCTTTACTTGCCAGTAACCTTTCAGTAAATCTATGAGAGTGATGTACTTTGCTTTAGACACTTGATAAATTAAGTCCGTAGCATTTTTCATCGGAAATGAGTCTGTTTCAGTCTGGGAATTCAAGTATCTGTAATCCACACATAACCGAACAGTTCCGTCTTTCTTCGAGACACATACAACTGGATGTGCATATTCACTTTCAGAAGGTACAATCAGTCCCAGTTGTAATAATTCTTCAATCTGGCGATCGACTTCTTCCTTCAAAGCTTCTGGGATTCGAAATGGCTTTTGCTTCTTCGGTACACTTCCTGGTTTCAATTTGATGTTATGCTCTCCAACGTGAGCAATTCGTGGAACACCTGACCTAAGGCTGGAATGTTTCCGAAGGATCTTTATAACGTCCATTCTCTTGCTAGGTTCTAAGTGTGTCAGGTCCACTTCGGGATCAGGGTCTAAATGAGTGATCCTGGGGACGTTTTCAATTTCTCCAAAGTCAACATCAGCATCATAAATAACACCGACATTGTTAGCTGATGCCTGGAATTCCCTTATCTTATTGGCATGGATATGTCTAATGCCATTATCAGGTAGTTGCACCAAATAACTGTACGTGTTTTTCCTTTTCACAATCGTAGCCGGCCCGGTCCATCGTGCATAGACTTTATTGTCACTATCTGGAATTAGGACAATTACCTTGTCTCCTTCTTTGAATTCTTTATGACGGGTCTTCCTATTACGATAGTGTGCATAGGCTTCCTGTTTTCCTGCAGCAGTGAGACCAGCATGTTCTGCAGAATTCTCTAATTTCGTCTTTAAATTGTTTAAGTAATCAGTAACTGATTTCAACTGTCCAAGGGGAATCAAGGTTTCATCGGTCCAAGTTGACTTTAAAATGGACAGAGGTCCTCTTGGTCGTCGACCATAGAGCATTTGAAACGGGCTAACTCCAGTGGTGGCGTTTGGAACTTCACGATAAGCCCATAATAAAAAAGGAATATGCTTGTCCCAGTCTTCCGAATATTCTCTCATCGTATGATGAATCATCCCTTTTAGAACAGCATTAAAACGTTCAACAAGTCCATTCGAGCTTGGGTGACCTGGGGTCGAGAATCTAGGGCATGACCCAAGTCTCTTCAAAAATTCTTTCGTCAAAGCTGACGTAAAGTTGGTTCCTTGGTCCGTCGCATCCATTTTGGGTATTCCTGTACGTGTAAAAATCTGTAGTAAGGCGTCGCATGTAGATTTTGCTGTCACAGTCTTCAACGGAATCGCCTCTGGCCATCTAGTGCATTGATCCACGGCACAAAGAACGTACTTGAAGCCTCGGCTACTTGGTTCCATGGGGCCTATTAAATCGACATTTACCACTTGAAACGGTTCATCGGGACGTGAAACTGGTGTGATTGGAACTTCATCAAATGAGCGTTTCTTGGCTTGAAGCTGACAGGCAACACACGAGTTACACCATTCTTCTATGTCCGTCTTCATACTAGGCCAGTAAAAGGAGTACTTAAGACGTTCGGCCGTTTTCTTTTTCCGTAAATGGCCTCCCCATAAACTAGAGTGAGCAAGATCTAACAACCGTTTTCTACGAGACGTTGGAACTACTAATTGATCTACGCGTTCACCTAAAATTTTATCTCGGTGGTACAAAAAATTGTCAACCACATAGAATCGATTAATTCCTTTCTGGGCATCTTGCCAACATGACTGTAAACTTTTATCATCCTTTTGTTCGTTTCGAAACTTTTCTGAATCAGATATTTCATTTTGATCAATCTTGTTAACGGAATCACCCTTACTTACGTTCTTAGACATAGTTGCACAACATTCAATAGTACTCTCGACAATACTCTCGACTAAATCATTACATTTATACACATTACCAGCATCTGAAATATTACTTAAGTTCTCACTTCTATCATCATAAAGCATTTGTAGATTAAAATCACTATCTTCTATCAAATAAAATGCAACATTAGCTGGAGTATCACATTTCATTTCATTATTCTGCAATACCTTTTCTCTACCACTTCCGTTTTCATTAAAAATTAAATTTACTTCTTTGACGTTACAATTTAATTCATTTAAAGCACTTACAGACAACAATAAATCATTTGACAACGTAGGTACCATAGCACATGTTATATAAATGGGTTGTTTAAATTTTAAATCATCTTCTACCTTTGTTAATGGTAAATTAATTAATGGTGCTCTTAAACTCTGGCCGAAAGCACATGTTAACTCTACACTGCCATGAGGTGTTTTATACTTTTTGGGTACTAAACTACTTTTGACGACAGATATTTGCGTTCCAGAATCTGCAACACCGATTAGAATTTTAGAATCTACTTTCAACTTAATCATTGGCAAAGTGTCAACAAAACTTCTTTCGTTTTCGTTTTCCGGGCTTACGTTAAAGTACTTGTCAGACGAAATGCGAGCGGTTAAAATACTATCATTTTTGACATCTTTATCTTTACCCCTTTCATAATTAACGTGTAACAAAGTTCCATGATATTTTGACTGACATGAACCACATTGTTCTTTCGAATTGCAGTTTTTAGTTCTACAGCCCAATTTGTAACAGACAAAACAACGTTTCGCTTCTTTTAACTTTTCTTTTTTTTCCGTGGGAGTCAGCGGGCAACATTCAATCTCATGTGATTTATTGCAAAATAAACAACCCGATTATCGAGCATCAACCACAGATACCCGATTCACCCTCTTTGACTCATCAATGCTATGCGGTTTGGCCTTGAATGGCGCCTTATATGTATAACAACTGTCGTTCCAACGCGAAAATTTTCCGCCATTTTTTCCTGCGTCTAAATAAGCAGAATTTAAAGACTCTGTACGTTCCCGGCTTTCGATTTCAATTCTCAAAAAATCAATTAAATCTTCTACATCAAAATTATCGTCAGACCCTTTTTTGCGCGAATATTCCAAAGCTATATCTTTTGGTATAGATTTCATCAATAAGGGAACTAATAAATTTCCAAATGTTTCTGTTTTGACATTCAGGGAGTTTAAAGAACGTATTTGTATGTTAGCAGTGTCATATAATTCTCTTAATGCATAAATGTCACTCGAATTCTTAACCGGTTTTAGATTTAAGAGTTTTTGCATATGCTTGCTAATCAAAATATCTTTTCGATTAAATTTGGCTTTCAGGAGCTTGATTGCTTCATCGTAATTCTCTGGGGTCAACGAAAATCCCTCAACGACTTTTAAAGCTGAACCTCCAAGTAAACTTATCAAGTAATTAAACTTATCAATCTTCGATAAATTCTGGTTTAGTTCTATTGACGTGTTATACGAATTATAAAATGTTTGCCATTCATATGGGTTGCCGAAAAATTTGTTCATTACAATTTTGGGCAGTCGAACACTTAGTTGTGGGGAAACATTTTGTTCATCGCTTTCTTTCTGTGAAGAAACGCTAGAATCTGTAGAATTGTCAATACTATTTTTCCCTTTCAGAAATTTAGAACCTCGGTACTTCCATCTTATTATTGTATCTTCGTATTCTTGAACTGTTTCAATTTCGGTTTCGATTTTATTTTCATCTATGAGTTCACAAATTTTACTATCTAAATCAGACAAATTTTTAGATTTTAACCTTAGAAATTCTAGCTGCTCTTCGACATTTTCAACATTGTTCTCAGCAATAGCAGTTTCAATCAATGAAGTAATTCTAGTGACGGCAGTTCGAACGATTTTTCTTTCTTTCTTAAATTTAGATACCATTATTTTAAGATCATCGTTTGTTTTTGTTACGTTTTGAGCATTATTTACATCATCGTCCGCCATCGTTGCATGCATTAAATATGGATAACTTAAAGCTCTTACCTTGAAAAAGCTTCTCAGATGAACGTGTTTATCATTCAGTATATCCGTAAAAGTAAGTCCAGTTTATTTACATGACCCCTCTATATGACACCAATCTGTCGTAACCTGGCGTGGTTCTTTTGTCATGTACAACTGGACACATAAAATCTTCATTCGTAAACACAAAGACGAACGTTTATTGACGCAAACAAAAACACTCACACAAAACAACAGGATAGGAATAAAACAGAGACGTTCGTAAGGGGTCAGGCTACCGCTTGTCGGTATGACCTGCGTGATTGAGTTTCTCCATTCAACTCAACTTAGGATGCGCTGTGCCGATAAATGGCGACAGGGTTATGCGCATGAGAGGCGGAGGGGCGCTATCATAGCCTCGTCCCTGACAGTAGGCAATTTGAGTCACGATTATTTCCCTCTAATTTGAATCGATTCGGAATAAAACATATTCATACTACTTAATTCAATCCTAAAGCGAATTGCTTAATCGAGAATTGACATCACAGACTAATGTCTGCTATAAAAGCCTGCTTGACTGAACGATGGCTTGATGGCTTGCCATCTATGCTGTTGGGTTTACTCTCAACTGACAGTGAAGAGGTTAAGTCAACAACCTCTCAACTGATATATACAGCTGACATACGTTTACCCGGTGAAATTTTTACTGAAACTCCAACAAATGCCAATACGCCAAAGTTTGTTATCCAATTACAAGAGACATTTAAGCAAATATCTGCAGTTCCGACGAGTTGTCATTCCAAACAAATACCATTCGTTCCTTCAGCACTGAATGAAGCTTCCCATGTTTTTATCAGACATGGTGAAACCCTCTTTGAAAGCTCCCTATGAAGGACACTTTCCCGTCATAGAAAGAGCTGATACATTCTTCAAAATTCTTCTACGGGGGGAGAAAGAGATAATGATTTCAGTAGACAGTCTAAAACCTGCATATTTAGTGAAATAAATTCATACTTCAGTTTAGTAAATGCACACAAAGTCTGAAAACGTTCAAACAACAAGAATAGGACCACGGATACGTCCTCCTGTATGCTTCAAAATTTAAAGACCTTGTCACTAAGAGTGGGGTAGTGAAGTAGACAAACTCTCACGACCTCTACCGGAAATGTACTTCTCAGACCACGAAAATTACCGATATTCAAAAGCCGAACTTACCGAAAGCTTCGATCTCAATACGCTATGCTATTCACTTTATCTTTGCAACTTATACACAGCAACAGCGTTATGCTTTCTGTAATCCTATTATGATTTGAATTGTTGAATTTATGAGCAAAAGATTTTTATGCTTGTCTGTTTGGGAGATGCCTGATACCATAATATACCTTAAACTCATTAAAAAATGAAACATTTCGCAATAAACCTATTTTTTTATTTGCAATATCCCAATGCGCAAAATGAATTTTTTCATATTTTCATTCTTTTCTCTTACAAAATATGCATTTCAAAATTTACAAGATGGGGAGCTCTAATGATTCAAGTTGGTTTATACATAAATTGATTTTCGTTGGTTTTTCAATTTATGTATAAACCAACGATTTTAATTTACTTTTATTTTCATTATATGGGAAACATCCTTCAAAATATATATAATTTTACAGTGACTTATTTACACCCGTTTTTATATTTCAGCTCACAAATGTAAAACATGTTTAACCAAATAAATATGTAATGTACGTGTTCGATTCCTACAACCGTTATCCTTCTTGAAATGCAGATTAGCATTTGTCCTCTTTAATTGTATGTTTCTTCTGCGCAACCACGAATAGTGAGAATTCGTACTTAGCGATGAACGCACGTTCTGGGTATGCGTTTTGCGTTTCGCCAGCTAGGGAGGATCACGCATTTTTGCCGTTCGGCACACTTTGAGTAAGAGCTAACTTATTTTTTTTATTACTCTGCATATTGTTGTTCAGCCGTCAAGGCACTTGCAGCGAGCGCGTCAAGGCGCATTCATATAATTGTATACCAGCCGACAAGGCAATTTGCAGCGCGTCATAGCGAAATATCTTGTTTCAATAAACTTTGTTATTGTTTTCCCGTTACAGTCCAGTTTAAATTCATTCAGGCATCATGCATGCAACATCCATCTGGTTCGTTTCGCGGAGTTAAACCGATCTGGTTTCAGAAGCAAGTGCTAGAAATACAGTCAAAATTTAGATGTCCGAAGAAGCTGAATTGCTTTGAATATGACTACAAAGTAACAAATTTTAGATAGCACGACATATTTCTGTTGTAAAGAAACTATCGCCAGCTATTAAAATTGGTGAGTGCTTGATCCTTTATTTGTGTTAACAGTTAAAAAAGATGTCTGAACCAAAGATGAAGAAACTAGGTATTAGAAAGAGAGTTTAAAAACCACAATTTACAAAATTTAAGGATAAAATAAATCTTGATGCCTTTGACAGCGCTTAATTAGACTTCGCAATAAGCAAATGTAAGACATTCGAATTAGGTTTCAAAGAAATATTTAATAGTATTTACGATATCTGTGGAGAAGCAGATATTGGTGAGTTTATAGAGGAAGAGCAATTAAATACTGCGAAAATCGATGAACACTATTTGAATCTCGTTAGGAAGTCGAGTGAAATTAATGAAAAAGAAAGATTTCAAAATTCTAGAATAGACGTTAATAAAGAGGGTTTGAAATTGCCAAAGTTGACGTTAACAACTTTTAGCGGCCAGATAACGGAGTGGCTAACTTTTAGAGACTTGTTTCACGCTTTCACGCCAGTGTTCATATGAATGATAGTTTATCTGACACTCAAAAACTGCAGTAAATAAAAGCTTCGCTCTAGTCAGATGCAGTCAGAATTGTACAATCTATCTTGATTACCGATCAAAATTATGCAATTGGTTGGAACTTGTTAGAGGAAAGGTTCTCAAATAAAAGGGAACAGATATTCGCACATATTCAAAACCTTTTCAGTCTTTCCCAATTACATTCGGAATCCGGTTCATCGATTTTGAATTTGGTAGATAAGGTTAATGAGGTAACCCGATCGCTAGAAGAGTTAGAATAGAAAGTAGGAAGTTTTAGTGACACCTTAATCATGTACATAGTGTTGCAGAAATTGGATACAGCGACGAAACTATGGTGGGAACGACAACTTAAGAAGGACGAGATTCCTAAGCTTACAGTGTTTATAGAATTCCTAAAGGATTATGCCAGAACTTTGCAAAACAGTAAAGCTTCATATAAATCGCAGAAAAGCGTACCCAACAAAGTTATTGCTTTAATGAATATAGGAAAATGTCAACTTTGTCAAGAAGAGCATCATCTACATAAGTGTGACAAATTCTTAAATTTGCCAGTTCAGAAACGGTTTGGATTCGTAAAATCTAAAAGATTATATATCAATTGTCTTTCAAATTTTCATCAATTAAGATTTTGTAGAAGTGCAAATGTTTGTAAATATTGTGGAAGACTGCATCATAATTTTCTACTCATGGAGAGTAAAAGTAAAACTAATCCAACACCCTTATGGCCTAAAGCAAAGGAGTTTATTCCCACGACGTCGGCGTATATCGGGGAATCGTCAAACGTATAACCCTGAAACTGCTGCCTGCGCTAACTTTCAGGAGAGCTTCAGTGTCGGAGCTAATGCAACTCTAAAACATAACCAAATGTTATTGTGTACTGCTTTAATTAGAGTACAAGACATAAATAACTAATTCCACGTATGCAGATGTCTTCTGGATTCTGGAAGTGAAAGGTCATTTATCCGCAAAGCTTGCAGTGATAAATTAGGTTTGACTGTGCGGAAAAATATCAGTCTCAGTATCTTTCTTAGAAACTTCCATTACAAAGAGCAGTGGAGAGGTTGATTTGTTGTTCAAACCTCATTTTGAAAACAACTTGAGGATTAATACATCAGCATTTGTTATTGATAGAATAGCGGGTAAATAACCAGATGCTAGTTTACTAAAAGATTTCTGTGACATTTTTAATGATTTAGTGTTAACTGATCCGTAGTTTTATGAGTCGCAAGAGATTGATATATTGTTAGGCGTAAACTTATTTTTGACTTTTATTTAACCAGAGATCATTAAAAGAAGGGAAAAACTTCCATTTGCTTTTACCTCCAAACTAGGCTGGATTATTTCAGGTCGATCTTCCTTTGGAGTCTCTGAGATTGACTGTGTTTCGGTTAACAACTTAAATGTATATATCGATAATTTAATTCGAAAATTTTGGGATCTGGAACAAATACTTTCGTCATCACTTCTCACTAAAGAAGAAAACTTATGCGAAACTCATTTTCTTGAAAATTACACTCGTAATGACGATGGTAGATATTCAGTAAAGTTACCGTTTAAACCAGATAAAAATTTATTGGGAAATTTCAAATCATTAGCGGTAAACAAATTTCTTAGTCTAGAAAAAACATTATTGAACAACGTTGAGATATATCACCAGTACAAAAACTTTATTCAAAATTTCTCTTGGCCTCATGGAAGAGTTGCCCAAGAAAAGTTCGGATAATTTGAACACACATTATTACATACCTCATCATTCTGTTCAAAAAGAGTCTAATTTAACCACTAAGTTGCGTGTACTGTTGAATGCTAGCTCGAAGTCGTCTTCTGGAATATCGTTGCATGATACACTTACGAATGATCCTAAAGTTCAAAATGACTTATTTTCCATTCTTTTAAGGTTTAGATGTTACAACACAGCAATTACTGCCGATTTACAAAAATGTATCGTCAGATTCTAATACGTGTTGAAGATCGTGATTTTCAGAGAATTTTATGGCGGGATGACCCCACAAAACCAATCGCTACGTATCGATTGAATATCGTTACTTATGGTACCACATCCGCTGCATATTTAGCTACTAGAGTTCTTAAACAATTGTTTATAGATTAAGAATATAATGTTCCAAACGCTGCAAACATACTTAGAGATGTTTTTTACATAGATGATGTCCTTTTTGGTTCAAATACCAGAGAAGAAGCTCTTACTTTGATTTCGGAGTTGTGTCAGTTATAGTATAAAGGTTGTTTTCAATTGCACAAATGGTGTTCGAATAATCGATCTATTTTGGAAGAATCGCTTAAAAATACGGAGCGATGGTAATTCTTCATATAAGATTGTTGATACCAAAACCATTAAAGTTGTAGGATTGGAATGGCATCCAATTCCAGATCACTTTACTTGTGATTTCGCCACTTCAGAAAGTAACGAGCGCGTTACAAAAAGAACAATTTTGACTGCTATTTCCGAAATCTTTGATCCGCTTCGTTGCTATCACCCTTTATCATAACAGGTAAAATATTGATTCAAGACATTTGGACAGCGCAAATATCATGGGATGACCCGGTTCCAGAGGAAATTGAGCACGTTTGACAGAATTGTCTGGCTCAACTTTCTCAAAAATTTCCAATTCTTCTTCCAAAGTGGGGAATTCTAACGGACTTGATTATATCTCACTATCATATTACTAACCTACTCTCTGGACCTCAACTTTTACAGTCATGCTTGCAGCTAAAATATTGGATAATCTCAGCCAGAGACGCTATTCGTTCCCGAATAAAACGATGCATGATCTGTTCTAGAATTAAAGCTCAAACAAGCTATACAAATGTTAGGAGATTTATCTCCAGGTCGCGTGAATCCATCACGTCCTTTTCTTAAATGCGGTGTAGACTTTGCTGGTTGTTTTACTATTCGAATTTCGAAAGGCAGCAGATCTAAAACCTGCAAGGCTTATTTAGTGCTTTTTATATGTCTTTCTACCAGAGCAATTCATTGTGAACTTGTCAGTGATCTATCAACTGACTCATTTCTCTGAGCTTTAAAAAGATTTATTGCACGTCGAGGCAAGTGTTTAGATATGCTACATGGGGTGAAAAGTCCCGGGACTCGGCACTAGATAGCATCCGCAATGAAATATCCATATAATATTATGTTAGTACTAACCTTCAAAAGATTGCTATCAGAGTTTCATGGCATGTCGACCATTTATTTACGAGTTGCTGTCGTGTAAGTGACGCTACCTTTGATTCTGTGTAAACAATGAATCAAAAAGAATTTCGCGTCTTAATTAAACATTGCTTTTTGATGAAAAAAATACCGTCCAAACCCAAAAATGGCACGAAAAGCATTAAAGCACATCTGTTCCGTCGAAAAAACCATTTGTCGATGGTTTAACGAGTTTAAAAGTAGTCGTACGAACAACGAGGATGCCACACGTTCTGGACGTCCAATTGAGGCAAAAACTCCAGAGAATGTAAATAAAGTCCACCGTATTGTTTGGATGACCGCAAAGTGAAAGTAAGGGAAATAGCTGACATCGTAAAGATATAAACAGAACCGGTGAGGCATATTTTGCTTGAGCATTTACATAAATATGAAAAAGCTTTGTGCGAGTTGGGTGCCGCGTTTTCCAACAATCGGCTCAAAACAACAACGTGTTGATAATTAGAGCACGATTTGGAGCTATTAAAGCGTAATCCAAACGCGTTTTTCCACCAATTAGTAACAATGTATGAAACATGGATCCATTACTACACACCTGAGTCAAAAAGAAGTCTGCAGAATGGTTGGAAGCTGGCGAAAGCCGCCAAAAACGACCAAAGACGGAACAATCGGCTGGAAAGGTCTTGGCCAGAATTTTTTGGGATGCACGTGGTATAATATTTATAGACTATCTTGAGAAAGGAAAAACAATCACGGGAGAGTATTATGTAGTATTATTGTACCGCTTGAAGAAGGAAATCGAGAAAAAAAGGCCGCACATGGCGAGGAAAAAAAGTAGTTTCACCAAGAGAATGCAACGACTCCCGCGTCAATGAAAGGGATGGCAAAATTGAATGAATTAAAATGCGAATTGCTCCACCATCCCTCTTATTCTCCAGATCTGGCCCCTAGCTACTATTATTTGTTTCCTAACTTGAAGAAATTTTCTTCAAATGAGGATATCAAAGGCGAAAATAATGCACATTTTGGAGTCCTTGACAAACCGTACTATATGAAAGGTATTCAAATGTTAGAGGACCGTTGGAATAAGTATATCACTCTTGAAGGAAACTATGTTGAAGAAGAAAAGCGATTTTTGACCAAAAAAATGTTTTTTCATTGCTAGTCCCGGGACTTTTCACCCCATGTATGTAGTGACTGTGGCACTAATTTCGTAGGTGCTAGCAAAAAGCTTAAACACTGTACGGCTCTCACAATGTCTTACATGCACAACGAGATTATTAGTCTTAACTTGTCTCATGAAGGTATCAATTGGCATTTTAACCCTCCTACTGCACCTCAAATGGGAGGCATCTGGGAAGCAGGAATCAAACCGGTTAAATTTCATCTCCAGCGAATATTAACTAACATCATCTTGATGTCTGAAGAACTGTATACCATAATAACTCAAGCGGAAGCTTGTCTTAATTCACGCCCGATATCCCCAATGTCCAGTGATCCAAGGGATCTCTCGGTATTAACACCTGGTGACTTTCTTATTGAAAGTACTCTTACTGCTGTTCCAGAGACATATTTTGCGTCTTCGAAAATCAATCGTCTTTCTAGGTGGCAGCTAACCCAAAGACTTTTTCAGCACTTCTGGAAGCGTTAGCAGTCCGAATATCTATCTAGTCTACAACAACGACCCAAGTGGTTAACCCAGCAACCCAACCTACAGGTGGGAGATCAAGTATTAATTAAAGAGGACAACCTACCACCAATGAAATGGCGGATGGGACGAATCACCGAAGTATTTCCAGGCAAAGACAATTGTGCTCGAGTAGTATCAGTTAAAACTTCAGATGGGTTAGTGAAGAGACCAATTGTAAAATTATGACAGTTACCATTAGAACTTTAATGATACAACTTTTTAATTTGTTTAATCTTCTGTTTCATTTGTAATGTTCGTATTTCAAATATATTTGATAATATTTTATATTTTGTAATGTTACGTTTTGAAATGATATACTTCAAGGTGGGCGGCATGTTTGTTCTGCTCAACCAAGAACAGTGTGAATTCGTACTTTAGCGGTGAACGAACGTTCTCGGTATGCGTTTTTCATTTCGCCAGCTAGGAAGGATCACGCATTTTTTCCGTTAGGCACGCTTTGAGTAAGATCTAACTTATGTTTTTTATTACTTTTAGAATACTTTAAATTTTTAGAATTACTTTAAATTTTTAGAAGATTGTACTTCAAATTTTGTATATTGTCATTTAAAAGGAAACTCATAAATGTGTCTTATGGACATTTTCCTTATGATTCTTTCAAGCATTTAAAATTGATATGTAACTTATTAGGAGAATTACTGCATGTAACATTTCCTGATTGTAAGAAAAAATCCGTAGATATGAATATAAATCTATTTCATTTCGAATGAAGCCCTTTCTTTACAGAAATTCCATGTGAAAAAATCAATCGAAGTGGAGCAAGGATTGCTTAACTAATTATTTTCATAAGCTTTTTTTTGCCCAGGAATCAACTTTAATTGATTAATATTTATTTGACCGTTTGACAGCAAAATTTATCACCAGTTACATCCTTAGAAGATTTAGGTTCTAAACTGACATTCATCGAAATTTAGACTAGTTTCCACTACACGTTTCTAATAAATTCACTTAGTTTTCATTTAGTTTAATATGTATTCAATCTTATATACGTATCATGAAGCAATTAGAATATTTCATATGTTCTTAACTTGTCAGTTTAAGGAAATTCCGTCCACATTTATCTACCAGGCGATTTTGGATTTAGTCAGTAAAGAGAGTTCTACTGCTTTACACTTTTTACATTTAAAACGAAATTTTATTTCCCTCGATTAAATTTTCGTGGTATTTTCAATACCACAAACCAACTGATTTAAGCAAAATTTTAACTCGCATATCTTCACCCAACATTTCCTTGATTATAACGCGTTCAACATCCGCCTAGCTTGTTCGATTCGTTTCCTTGAACAAGTATACTTTACTAAGTGAGCACAGCTTCTTTATTTTTACTTCATAGTTTTAAATACGCTATTGCATTATAAAGAACCTTCTCATTGTTGTGTTGTAAGTGGGAAAGTATCTTCCTTTCGTCTCTACGAAGACCATATTTAAACAATTTATTCTCCAGACTGTACCTGCGCATCCTCTTTCGTTTTCGTATGTGGTCTTCTGCGGGCAGATGCAATCAATTTCTTTTCCCTCATTCAATATACAACGTCCATTTGTTTCCAAACATTTCTCTTTTTCGGTTTTGCACGTCCAATCCGGAACTGGGGAGAAAATAATTGGAATCAATTTCACTGAAGTATGAAAAATTCTTCATAAAATATGAGGTATATATTTTGAAAGCTGTAGAACACAAATTAATTATTCTGTTAAATATACAGTGTAGTTACTCATATCTACAAAACTACGATTATGTAAAGTAAAAAGAAAAAAAGAAAGTAAAAAATGTTTAACCAAATATACATGTTCAGTACACATGAAGGAAGAGCGAAAATTCAAAATTTTCTCTATTATACGAAATATCAGGAAAAAATTATGTTCTATAATTTATATCACTCTTTTCAATTATTTCGAAAAAAACAATTTTTAGCAGCTTCATTTTAGAATTACGTAAAATTCTGAATCACATTCTGACAAATTATATATTTTCATAAAAATGTTGTTTTTGGTATATTAATTTTACTTCCATGACCATGTTTATTTTTTACTTTGTAGCATAATCGGAACCAACATTTTATAAACTTCTAGACGTTTTCGAACTTTTCGGAATTAATTTATTTTTTATTTCAAGCATCCTAATGACTAACATGAATCTTTTCATATTTCCATTCTGTTCACTGACAAAAATTGCATTAGAAAATTTACAAAAGGAGGAGTACTAAGCATCCAAGTTTATAATTTGTATATGAAGCAAAGGGTTTTAATTTATTTTTATTTAAATTTTGAGAGGAATGTACTTCAAATTTTACATAATTTTATAGTCACTTCTCTGCCCTCGTTTGAATATTAGATTCTTTTTTTAACTTTTCTTAAGGTTTGTGTTATAGGGATATGACAATAGCGTCAAGGCCAAGGGCAGGAAAGTTCAAAATTACTGGACGAAGTAAAAGAATTGCACAATATAAGAAAGAAACATGACGAGGAAGCTATAGACTGGCAATAAAAGAGAAGGGAAGGAAAGCCAACAATAAACCGAAACTACTACAGATAGAAGATTTTGCCCGAAGGAATAAAAAAAAAGTATAAGATAAAGGTTCTGCAGAGTGAGTTGCAACGAAAGAAGAAAAGAGAAGGGGAAGACATAAATTTATGATAGTCATAGAACGGACCACCATGCTCGGTATTGATCTCAGCATGGGAAAAGTTAAGAAAGGGGGAAACTTTTATAAATCCCACCCTCGATGCGCATTTGTGAAAAAGGAATATAGAAGAGACAGTTTCGGACAAATTGCGATGACAGGGAAATTATATTGCTAATGGAATTGGAAGAGGCGTGGACATAATTAATAAGAGAAAAAGAATATCAAAAAAGATAGAAGTGCCCGAGGAAGAGTGTGCCCCAGTTTCCAGTACCGAGTGCCTACAACGATTGAAGTAACCCTGTACCCTACGATGAATGTGCCCCAGTTTCCAGTGCCGAGTGCCTACAACGACTGAAGGAGTCCTGTACCCTACAGTGAATATGCCCCAGTAACAGTGCTGTGAGTTTGAAACGAAGGCCATCATATCTAAGTGTCCTATGCCCATAAAAGTTATCCAATAATCATCTGTAAAGGTACCGTCCTTTTGTTTCCTCTTCATATTTACCGTCATTGCTTCTCATACGCGTAACCGTTCATATAACGTGAAAACATAGATAGAGCAATAGTAAATATAAATCGAATTTTAAACTTTCTTATTTTAATTTGTTTATTAAAAACTGTACTTTTTTTACTTTGAAAACTTGTAAAACTCACCAGATATTTATATGAACTATCACAACTCAAATATGGATCTCAAAGAAATAGATTTGTGAGAAAATGGATAATTTCAGGTAACACTTATTGTGTATGGCAGATTTTAATGCCCTGCAAAGCTCATAGCTTTCGACGTTGTCTAAATGAATAACAGATAATGCTGGCGCCGTGACCCACTATTAGCCGTATTATTAACGCGCATATTGAAAATTGGCCTGAAAGACTTGTTTTGTGAGTGTCTACAACGACTGAAGGAGTCCTGTACCCTCAAATGAATGTGCCCCAGGTCCAGTGTTGTAAGTTTGAAACGAAGTCCATGATAGCTAAGTGTCCTATGCCCATAATGGTGAACCAATAATCATCTGTAAAGGTACCGTTCTTTTGTTTCCTCTTCATATTAACCGTCATTGATCTCATAAAAGTAACCGTTCATATAACGGGAAAACATAGATAGAGCGCGATAGCGAGGAAATGTCAAAAAAACAGTTAAAGGAATAATGGGTGATAATTTGTAAATGAGATGTTTTATATAGTGTAAACTAAAGTGAGTGGTGTTTAGATTGATATAAATTGTTGAGTATATGTATATAATAACAATGATAAGAATTAATGATAATTATTGATTAAGTTCATGTGGTCGATTTGAATTAATGACTGTTGTCATGAAGAACGTATCAATATTTAATTGTGAATCTAAGCCAATTCTGAGTACCTGAAAAGAAACCAATTCTGTATACGAATTTTAATAATGCCAGGCAAAATATTTCAATGAGGTATATGTTGTATAATTATATGTGTTTAATAATCAATGAATTAATCTGTCATTTAAAACCAGAGTTGTTTTTTCAATCATGAAAGGACACAATGCAATTCCATTGTAATACTGACAATGCAATAACGCTATACGAAAAGAGAATAATTTTTATTTTACGCAAGATATTGATATACTTTATAGTAACATGAACAATTCATTAATTGATTAATTTAGAAATCAACAATCCTAACCATCAAAAAATTACCCCTTCATAGTGTGTTTAATAGGTATAATATTAAATGTGTTTCTACATTTCTATACGAGAGACTAAGATAAATTAAATATATCAATTTTGTAGAATTCGTTTAAATTTTGTATACTAATATTTAAAAGGAAACTCAAAAATGGGTCTTAATGACATTTTCCTGATGATTCTTTCAAGCATTTTAAATTGATATTTGGCCTTTTTAGGAGAATCACGGCATGTGACGTTTCGTGATAGTAAGAGAAAAAAACTGCAGATGTGAATACAAATCTACTTCGTTTCGAACGAACTCCTTTCTTTCAAGAAATTTCATGCGAAAAAAATCAATCGAAGAGGAGCAAGGAAATTTTACGTAATTACTTTCCTAAGCGTTTTTTTGCTAATGAATCAAATATAATTTATCAATATTTATCTCACCGTTTGAGAGCAAAATTTATCATCAGTTACATCCTAAAGAGATTTAGGTTCTACACTGACATTCATCGACATTTAGACTAGAATCCATTACACGTTTCTAATAAAGTCACTTAGCTTTGAAAATATAGAGAAATTAAAATTCCCCGCCCCTAGGTTGCAAAAGAATTTAAATATATATTGATTCTGTTAAACTGAAAAAATTATCAACAACACATTTTATTTTAAATTATGGATTATCGATATCTATTCATCAATATATTCGTATCATGAAACAATTAGAATATTTCATACATTCTTCACTTGTAACTTTCAGTAAACTCCATACACTTTTATCTACCAGACTATTTTGGATATATTTGTCTGTAAAGAAAGTTCTACTTCTTCCACTTTTTACATTTAAAATGAAATTTTATTTTCCTTGATTAAATTTTGGTATTATTTTTAATACCACAAACAAAATGATTTATGCAAAATATTTACCCGCATTTCTTCACCTAACTTTTCCTTGATTATAACGCTTTCAACATCCGCCTGGCTTGGCCGATTCATTTCCTTGAACAAGTATACGTTTACTAAGTGAGCACAGCTTTATTTTTACTTCATACTTTTAAATACATTATTGCATTATAAAGAACCTTCTGACAGTTGTGTCGTGTGTGGGAAAGTATCTTCCTTCCTTACCTCCCTAAAAGGACCATATTTAAACAATTTATTATCCAGACTGTACCTGTACATCCTTTTTTGTTTTCATATATGGTCTTCTCCGGGCAGATGCAATCAATTTCTTTTCCCTCATTCAATATACAATGTCCTTTTGTTGTCAAACATTTCTCTTTTTCGCTTTCGCACTTCTCATACGGAACTGTGGAGATAATAATTGGAATCAATTTCTCTGAAGTATGAACAATTCTTCATAAAATATGAGTTATGTATTTTGAAAGCTGTAGGACAGAGATTAATTAATCTATAAAATATACAGTGTCGTTACTCATATATACAAAGCGACGACTATGTAAATTAACAGGACAAATGGAAAATATGATTAACCAAATAGATATGTTCTGTACACATGAAGGAAGAGCGTAAATTCAAAATTTTCTTTATTATACAACATACTACGAAAAATTATGTTCGAAAATTTATATTATTCTTTTCATTTACCTCGAAAAAATATTTTAACAGCTTCATATCCGAATTATGTACAATTTTGAATCACATTCTGACAAAATTTTTATTTTCATAAAAATGTCGATTTTATGATGTTCATTTCAATTCCATGTGACCATTTTTATTTTTTACTTTGTAGCATAATCAGAACCAACATTTAATAAACTTCCAGACGTTTGCGAACTTTTCGCAATAAATTTATTTTTTATTTCAATCATCCTATTGACTAAAGTGAATCCTTTCATTTTCCCTTTTTAGTCACTGTCAAAATTTGCATTGAAAAATTACAAAAGGAAAAGTGCTAAGCATCCAAGTATTCAATTTGAATATAAAGCAAAGTGTTTTAATTTATTTTCATCTAAATTTTGAGAGGAATTTACTTCAAATTTTACATAATTTTACAGTCACTTCTCTCTCCTTGTTTGAATACTATAAATTCTTTTTTAAAACTTTTCTTAAGTTGTGTTAAAGAGGTACTATATGATATGCGTTTCTATATTTCGATCCGAGAGATTAAGTGCATGAAATATATATATTTTGTATGTTTCATTTAAAATTTTCTAAACTATTATTTAAAGAAAAACTCATAAATGTGTCTTACGAACATTTTCCTTATAATTCTTTCAAACAATTAAAATTTATATGTGGCCTTTTTAGGAGAATGACTGCATGTAACATTTCGTGATTGTAGGGAAAATGACCGCAGATGTGAATAGAAATCTATTTTGTTTCGAAAGCAGTCATTTCTTTCAAGAAATTTCATGTGAAAACATCAATAGATGTTGAGCAATGAATTTTTAACTAATTTTTTTCCTAAGCCTTTTTTTGCTTATGAATGAAATATAATTGATCAATATTTATCTGACCGGTTGAGAGAAAAATTTATCATCAGTTAAATACTGAAGAGATTTAGGTTCTACACAGACATTCTGTGACATGTAGACTAGAATCCATTACACGTTTCTAATAAATTCACTTCCTTTTGCGAACATCGAGAACTTATAACCCCCACCCCCTCCCACCCCGGTGCAATAGAATTTAAATATATATTTCTTGTGTTAAACTGAAAAAATTATCAACAATACTTTTTATTTGAAATTATGGATTATCGATATTTATTCAATCATGCACACATATCATGAATCAATCAGAATCTTCACATGTCAGTTTCAGGAAATTCCATCCAGTTTCATCTACCAGGCTATTTTGCATATATAATTCTGTAAAGAAAGTTCAACTGCGTGCACTTTTTATATTTAAAATGAAATTTTATTTTCCTCGATAAAATTTTGGTAGTATTATCAATACCACAAACCAACTGATTTATTCAAAATATTTACCCGCTTTTTTTTCACTCAACTTTTCCTTCATTTTAACGTGTTCAAAATCCGACTGGCCTGTCCGATTCGTTTCCTTGAACAAGTAGACGTTTACTAAGTGAGCACAGCTTCTTTATTTTTACTTCATAGTTTTAAATACGGTATTGCCTTGTAATGAACCTTCTGATTGCTGTGTGGTGTGTGGGAAAGTATCTTCCTTCCTTACCTCCCTACGAGGACCATATTTAAACAATTTATTCTCCAGACTGTACCTGTACATCCTTTTTTGTTTTCGTATGTGGTCTTCTCCGGGCAAATGCAATCAATTTCTTTTCCCTCATCTAATATATAAAAATGAAAGTTTGTCTGTCTGTCTGTCTATAGTTGTATAGAAATCCACAGTTTAGGAGCAACGATCGTGACATTTTACATACTGGCGTCTTTAAAAACAGCTGAGGTATTTAAGAACTTCCAAAATCGAAATTATTTACTGTTAATTTTTAATTAATAAAAAATTAACAATTTTTGAAGCTAAATGTAAGCTGTTACAGTAGACGTGCAGTAGATGGCGCCACTATTTTAAACTTTTAGTATTATACAAATGATGTACTTTTAGTATTATCAATGTATTTCATAATACTAAAAGTATGATGACACTTTTAGTATTATCAATGTATACAATTTATGTAAAAAAAAGAAAAATTTATATTTTAAAAAAATGTAAGTGATATTTTTATAGTGAAAATAATGTAGAAGGAAATATTCAAATTAAATCTAATAGGACATACAAAAGAATATAGTACAGTTAACATAGTGCAGTTTGAGGAACATATCTTTTACTGTATTTTATTTTATTTTTGGATAATGTACATTCGTTTGCCGCATTAGCAAGAAAAAAAAATTTTTTTTGTCTATTTCGTTGTTATGTGACGATAAATATATTTAAAGTACCAAGAAAAGAAATGACGTGATCATTGTGTAATAAATTAAATTCTAAAAATTAATCTTTAAAAATTCACCAAAAAAATCAGAAAATGGAGGGAAAGATTCGAAAAAGATTTCATTTTAAAGGAATTTTTATGGTCTTTTTCGTGATATAAATTTTATAACCCTCAAATTATTATTTTAAATGCAAACTTAAAAATGTTACTAAAACGGCTTAAAAATTTAATTTTAAAAAATCTAAGAAGAATTTTTCAAAAATCTTTTATAGTGCACCCTTACACTAGAAGAAGAATCGCAATGCAAAATTTCAGCCCTTTAGGTCTTGCGGTTTGGTCTGTACGTTGTATGTCAGTCAGTCAATCAGTCAGTCAATCAGTCAGTCAGTCAGTTACGGAACTGTTTTATCTATCTATACTTATATATAAAGAGAGAGCGATTTTGTACGTGGAGGGTAATCTCCATAACCACTGCACCTATTTGAAAAATTCTTTCATTGTTTGAAAGGTACATTATTCCAGATGGACATAGGCTATATATTATGTATATCTGATCAGTAGAAATAAAGTTAGGGGCTTAAAAGCAATCACGGCTACATAGACAGCAGCTTCAGCAACATTTTTACCACAACCAGAGGTCTTCGGACAAAATTTCCAAATCAAAAAATTAAATAATTTATTTGAATTCTGTGTCTTCCCACTTAGACATCCTTTTAACAAATATGGAGCTGATAAATATGTATATATATATTTTTATACACTTCATTACTTCCAAGGGTACAGAAGGGGTATGATTATAAATTCCCTTTTTATCATCAACACATGCAGCATGCTTTTGAAACTTGCACCACGAAGTCGCACCCTTAGGGCAGAACATAATCATTGGTTCACCATCTGTAGAGATCAAATGACAATATGCTGCCCATACAGCTTCTCTCATGCTTCGAAGAGAATGACTATTTGATCTAATTGCATTCCCATAGTATACCGTTAATTTATATATTAGTTTGTCCATTAGCTGCCCCTTTCCACTCAGGGGTTTCCCATCACACAATTTCTCACCCCGCATCTGTTGTTTCAGTTTTCGTAGGCGATTACCCATTCTTTTTTGTACGTGCCCTATGCACTCAAGTTTTTCAATTTCACAATCATAGGGCTTAGCTTTCAAAAGTTCATTAAAAGTTTTGGTATCACCATGACCAAGATACTTGGTGTACCGAACTTTTCTGCAAAATTCAGAACGTTGAAATATTCTTGTCATTCCAATGACTTCCATAATTCCTGCACTTCCCGAATGGTTTTTTTACAGTTGTGGTCCAAATTAGATGCAGAAATCTCACAGACTTTGCAGAAAGAAGACAGTACTTCCACATTGATAACTTTCCCACTTTCTGTCCCAATAATACTACACACTCCTATTTTTGACGTATGGCCACGGGTTTTCCATGAGCCATCTCCACTGATGCAAAGATCAGAACATCCAGTTATTTTTTTTCTTCCACTGCTGCTGCCTTCATGGATTCTTCAGAAACAGTTTTAGTGGCACAAACAATTTTTTTCACAATATTGTCATAACATTTTTGAGTAACTGGGAGTGGCATGTTTATGACAGCACAAAAAGTTTGAAGGCTAGACAACCAGATGTGAATAAAAATCTATTTAGTTTCGCAAGAATTCCTATCTTTCAAGAAATTTCTTGTGGAAAATCAATAGATGGGGAGCATTTAATTTATAACTAATCTTTTTCCAAAGCCTTTTTTAGCTTATGACTGAAATATAATTGATCAATATTTGTCTGACCGTTTGAGAGCAAAATTTATCATCCGTTACATCCTCAAGAGATTTAGATTCTACACCTACATTCATCGACATTTAGACTTTAATCCATTACACGTGTCTAATAAATTCACTTCCATCTTTGAACATCGAGAACTTATAACCCCCCCCTCCCCCGGTGCAATAGAATTGAAATATATATTGACTATGTTAAACTGAACATATTATCAACAATACTTTTTATTGGAAACTATAGATTATCGATATTTATTCAATCATGCATAGGTATCATGAAGCAATTACAATCTTCACATGTCAGTTTTATGAAATTCCATCTACTTTCATCTTCCAGGCTATTTTGCATATATTAGTCTGTAAAGAAAGTTCTACTGTTTACACTTTTTACATATAAAATGAAATTTTATTTTCCTGGATTAAATATTAGTAGTATTATGAATACCACAAACCAACTGATTTATGCAAAATATTTACCCGCTTTTTTTCACTCAACTTTTCCTTCATTATAACGCGTTCAAAATCCGCCAGGCTTATCCGATTCGTTTCATTCAACAAGTAGACGTTTACTAAGTGAGCACAGCGGCTTTATTTTTACTTCATACTTTTAAATGCGTTATTGCATCGTAAAGAACCTTCTGATTGTTGTGTCTTGTGTGGGAAAGTATCTTCCTTCCTTACCTCCCTACGAGGACCATATTTAAACAATTCATTCTCCCGACTGTACCTGTACATCCTTTATTATTTTCGTATGTGGTCTTCTCCGGGCACATGCAATCAATTTCTTTTCCCTCATTCAGTATACATTGTCCTTTTGTTTCCAAACATTTCTCTTTAGCGCTTTCACATATCTCATCCGGAACTGTGGAGAGAAAAATTAGAATAAATATTTGAAATATGAAGAATTCTTCTTTAAATATCAGCTATGTATTTTGAAAGCTGTATGACACAGATTAATTATTCTATTAAATATACAGTGCAGTTACTCATATCTACAAATCGACGAAAATGTAAACTAACAGGACAAATATAAAACATGTTTAACCAATTAGATGTGTTCTTTACACATGAAGGCAGAGCGTAAATTCAAACTTTTCTCTATTATACAACATATCAGGAAAAAATTATGTTCAATAATTTATATTATTCTTTTCATTTATCCCGAAAAAAATTTAACAGCTTTATAATCGAATTATGTACAATTCTGCATCACATTCTGACAAATTACATATTTTCATTAAAATATCGTTTTTATAATGTTTATTTCACTACCACGTGAACATTTTTATTTTTACTTTGTAGCATAATCAAAACCAATGTTTAAAAAACTTCCAGACGTTTTCGAACTTTTCGCACTAAATTTATTTTTTATTTCAAGCATCCTAATAACTAAAGTGAATCCTTTCATTTTTCTATTCTATTCTCTGTCAAAATTTGCATTAAAAAATTTACAAGAAGAGGAGCGCTAAGAATCATTTTTATCAATTTGTATATAAAGCAAAGTGTTTTAATTTATTTTAATTTAAATTTTGAGAGGAATGTACTTCAAATTTTACATAATTTTATATTCTCTTCACTGCCCTCGTTTGAATATTGCAAATTCTTTTTTTAAACTTTTCTTACGTTTTGTTCAACAGGTTCTATACTATATGCGTTTCAATATATCTATACGAGAGACTAACTGCATGTAAATATATCAATTTTGTAGATTTCATTTAAAATTTTGTATACTGTTATTTAAAGGGAAACTCACAAATGTCTCTTACGGACATTTTCCTTATAAATCTTTCTAACATTTAAATTTGATATGTGGCATTTTTAGGAGAATCCCTGCATTTAGCCATTTATGATTGTGAGGGAAAACAGTCGCAGATGTGAGTAAAAATCTATTTCGTTTCGAAAGAAGTCCTTTTTTTCAACAAATTTCTTGTGGAAAATCAATAAATGTGGAGCATTTAATTTATAACAAATTTTTTTCCTAAGGCTTTTTTGCTTATGAATGAAATATAATTGATCAATATTTACCTGACAGTTTGAGAGCAAAATTTATCATCCGTTACATCCTGAAGAGATTTAGATTCTACACCGACATTTAGACTTTAATCCATTACACCTTTCTAATAAAATCACTTCCTTTTTCGAACATCGAGAACTTATACCCCCCCCCCCCCCCCGGTGAAATAGGATTAAAATATATATTTCTTATGTTAAACTGAACAAATTATCAACAATACTTTTTATTTGAAATTATGGATTATCGATATTTATTCAATCATGCATAGGTATCATGTAGCAATTACAATCTTCACATGTCAGTTTTATGAAATTCCATCTACTTTCATCTTCCAGGCTATTTTGCATATATTAGTCTGTAAAGAAAGTTCTACTGTTTACACTTTTTACATATAAAATGAAATTTTATTTTCCTGGATTAAATATTAGTAGTATTATGAATACCACAAACCAACTGATTTATGCAAAATATTTACCCGCTTTTTTTCACTCAACTTTTCCTTCATTATAACGCGTTCAAAATCCGCCAGGCTTATCCGATTCGTTTCATTCAACAAGTAGACGTTTACTAAGTGAGCACAGCGGCTTTATTTTTACTTCATACTTTTAAATTCGTTATTTCATCATAAAGAACCTTCTGATTGTTGTGTCTTGTGTGGGAAAGTATCTTCCTTCCTTACCTCCCTACGAGGACCATATTTAAACAATTCATTCTCCCGACTGTACCTGTACATCCTTTATTATTTTCGTATGTGGTCTTCTCCGGGCACATGCAATCAATTTCTTTTCCCTCATTCAGTATACATTGTCCTTTTGTTTCCAAACATTTCTCTTTAGCGCTTTCACATATCTCATCCGGAACTGTAGAGAGAAAAATTAGAATAAATATTTGAAATATGAAGAATTCTTCTTTAAATATCAGCTATGTATTTTGAAAGCTGTATGACACAGATTAATTATTCTATTAAATATACAGTGCAGTTACTCATATCTACAAATCGACGAAAATGTAAACTAACAGGACAAATATAAAACATGTTTAACCAATTAGATGTGTTCTTTACACATGAAGGCAGAGCGTAAATTCAAACTTTTCTCTATTATACAACATATCAGGAAAAAATTATGTTCGATAATTTATATTATTCTTTTCATTTATCCCGAAAAAAAATTTAACAGCTTTATAATCGAATTATGTACAATTCTGCATCACATTCTGACAAATTACATATTTTCATTAAAATATCGTTTTTATAATGTTTATTTCACTACCACGTGAACATTTTTATTTTTACTTTGTAGCATAATCAAAACCAATGTTTAAAAAACTTCCAGACGTTTTCGAACTTTTCGCAATAAATTTATTTTTTATTTGAAGCATCCTAATAACTAAAGTGAATCCTTTCATTTTTCTATTCTATTCTCTGTCAAAATTTGCATTAAAAAATTTACAAGAAGAGGAGCGCTAAGAATCATTTTTATCAATTTGTACATAAAGCAAAGTGTTTTAATTTATTTTAATTTAAATTTTGAGAGGAATGTACTTCAAATTTTACATAATTTTATATTCTCTTCACTGCCCTCGTTTGAATATTGCAAATTCTTTTTTTAAACTTTTCTTACGTTTTGTTCAACAGGTTCTATACTATATGCGTTTCAATATATCTATACGAGAGACTAACTGCATGTAAATATATCAATTTTGTAGATTTCATTTAAAATTTTGTATACTGTTATTTAAAGGGAAACTCACAAATGTCTCTTACGGACATTTTCCTTATAAATCTTTCTAACATTTAAATTTGATATGTGGCATTTTTAGGAGAATCCCTGCATTTAGCCATTTATGATTGTGAGGGAAAACAGTCGCAGATGTGAGTAAAAATCTATTTCGTTTCGAAAGAAGTCCTTTTTTTCAACAAATTTCTTGTGGAAAATCAATAAATGTGGAGCATTTAATTTATAACAAATTTTTTTCCTAAGGCTTTTTTGCTTATGAATGAAATATAATTGATCAATATTTACCTGACAGTTTGAGAGCAAAATTTATCATCCGTTACATCCTGAAGAGATTTAGATTCTACACCGACATTTAGACTTTAATCCATTACACCTTTCTAATAAAATCACTTCCTTTTTCGAACATCGAGAACTTATAACCCCCCCCCCCCCGGTGAAATAGGATTAAAATATATATTTCTTATGTTAAACTGAACAAATTATCAACAATACTTTTTATTTGAAATTATGGATTATCGATATTTATTCAATCATGCATAGGTATCATGTAGCAATTACAATCTTCACATGTCAGTTTTATGAAATTCCATCTACTTTCATCTTCCAGGCTATTTTGCATATATTAGTCTGTAAAGAAAGTTCTACTGTTTACACTTTTTACATATAAAATGAAATTTTATTTTCCTGGATTAAATATTAGTAGTATTATGAATACCACAAACCAACTGATTTATGCAAAATATTTACCCGCTTTTTTTCACTCAACTTTTCCTTCATTATAACGCGTTCAAAATCCGCCAGGCTTATCCGATTCGTTTCATTCAACAAGTAGACGTTTACTAAGTGAGCACAGCGGCTTTATTTTTACTTCATACTTTTAAATTCGTTATTTCATCATAAAGAACCTTCTGATTGTTGTGTCTTGTGTGGGAAAGTATCTTCCTTCCTTACCTCCCTACGAGGACCATATTTAAACAATTCATTCTCCCGACTGTACCTGTACATCCTTTATTATTTTCGTATGTGGTCTTCTCCGGGCACATGCAATCAATTTCTTTTCCCTCATTCAGTATACATTGTCCTTTTGTTTCCAAACATTTCTCTTTAGCGCTTTCACATATCTCATCCGGAACTGTGGAGAGAAAAATTAGAATAAATATTTGAAATATGAAGAATTCTTCTTTAAATATCAGCTATGTATTTTGAAAGATGTATGACACAGATTAAATATTCTATTAAATATACAGTGCAGTTACTCATATCTACAAATCGACGAAAATGTAAACTAACAGGACAAATATAAAACATGTTTAACCAATTAGATGTGTTCTTTACACATGAAGGCAGAGCGTAAATTCAAAATTTTCTCTATTATACAACATATCAGGAAAAAATTATGTTCGATAATTTATATTATTCTTTTCATTTATCCCGAAAAAAAATTTAACAGCTTTATAATCGAATTATGTACAATTCTGCATCACATTCTGACAAATTACATATTTTCATTAAAATATCGTTTTTATAATGTTTATTTCACTACCACGTGAACATTTTTATTTTTACTTTGTAGCATAATCAAAACCAACGTTTAAAAAACTTCCAGACGTTTTCGAACTTTTCGCAATAAATTTATTTTTTATTTCAAGCATCCTAATAACTAAAGTGAATCCTTTCATTTTTCTATTCTATTGACTGTCAAAATTTGCATTAAAAAATTTACAAGAAGAGGAGCGCTAAGAATCATTTTTATCAATTTGTATATAAAGCAAAGTGTTTTAATTTATTTTAATTTAAATTTTGAGAGGAATGTACTTCAAATTTTACATAATTTTATATTCACTTCACTGCCCTCGTTTGAATATTGCAAATTCTTTTTTTAAACTTTTCTTACGTTTTGTTCAACAGGTTCTATACTATATGCGTTTCAATATATCTATACGAGAGACTAACTGCATGTAAATATATCAATTTTGTAGATTTCATTTAAAATTTTGTATACTGTTATTTAAAGGGAAACTCACAAATGTCTCTTACGGACATTTTCCTTATAAATCTTTCTAACATTTAAATTTGATATGTTGCATTTTTAGGAGAATCCCTGCATTTAGCCATTTATGATTGTGAGGGAAAACAGTCGCAGATGTGAGTAAAAATCTATTTCGTTTCGAAAGAAGTCCTTTTTTTCAAGAAATTTCTTGTGGAAAATCAATAAATGTGGAGCATTTAATTTATAACAATTTTTTTCCTAAGGCTTTTTTGCTTATGAATGAAATATAATTGATCAATATTTACCTGACAGTTTGAGAGCAAAATTTATCATCCGTTACATCCTGAAGAGATTTAGATTCTACACCGACATTTAGACTTTAATCCATTACACCTTTCTAATAAAATCACTTCCTTTTTCGAACATCGAGAACTTATAACCCCCCCCCCCCCCGGTGAAATAGGATTAAAATATATATTTCTTATGTTAAACTGAACAAATTATCAACAATACTTTTTATTTGAAATTATGGATTATCGATATTTATTCAATCATGCATAGGTATCATGTAGCAATTACAATCTTCACATGTCAGTTTTATGAAATTCCATCTACTTTCATCTTCCAGGCTATTTTGCATATATTAGTCTGTAAAGAAAGTTCTACTGTTTACACTTTTTACATATAAAATGAAATTTTATTTTCCTGGATTAAATATTAGTAGTATTATGAATACCACAAACCAACTGATTTATGCAAAATATTTACCCGCTTTTTTTTCACTCAACTTTTCCTTCATTATAACGCGTTCAAAATCCGCCAGGCTTATCCGATTCGTTTCATTCAACAAGTAGACGTTTACTAAGTGAGCACAGCGGCTTTATTTTTACTTCATACTTTTAAATTCGTTATTTCATCATAAAGAACCTTCTGATTGTTGTGTCTTGTGTGGGAAAGTATCTTCCTTCCTTACCTCCCTACGAGGACCATATTTAAACAATTCATTCTCCCGACTGTACCTGTACATCCTTTATTATTTTCGTATGTGGTCTTCTCCGGGCACATGCAATCAATTTCTTTTCCCTCATTCAGTATACATTGTCCTTTTGTTTCCAAACATTTCTCTTTAGCGCTTTCACATATCTCATCCGGAACTGTGGAGAGAAAAATTAGAATAAATATTTGAAATATGAAGAATTCTTCTTTAAATATCAGCTATGTATTTTGAAAGATGTATGACACAGATTAATATTCTATTAAATATACAGTGCAGTTACTCATATCTACAAATCGACGAAAATGTAAACTAACAGGACAAATATAAAACATGTTTAACCAATTAGATGTGTTCTTTACACATGAAGGCAGAGCGTAAATTCAAAATTTTCTCTATTATACAACATATCAGGAAAAAATTATGTTCGATAATTTATATTATTCTTTTCATTTATCCCGAAAAAAAATTTAACAGCTTTATAATCGAATTATGTACAATTCTGCATCACATTCTGACAAATTACATATTTTCATTAAAATATCGTTTTTATAATGTTTATTTCACTACCACGTGAACATTTTTATTTTTACTTTGTAGCATAATCAAAACCAACGTTTAAAAAACTTCCAGACGTTTTCGAACTTTTCGCAATAAATTTATTTTTTATTTCAAGCATCCTAATAACTAAAGTGAATCCTTTCATTTTTCTATTCTATTGACTGTCAAAATTTGCATTAAAAAATTTACAAGAAGAGGAGCGCTAAGAATCATTTTTATCAATTTGTATATAAAGCAAAGTGTTTTAATTTATTTTAATTTAAATTTTGAGAGGAATGTACTTCAAATTTTACATAATTTTATATTCTACTTCACTGCCCTCGTTTGAATATTGCAAATTCTTTTTTAAACTTTTCTTACGTTTTGTTCAACAGGTACTATACTATATGCGTTTCAATATATCTATACGAGAGACTAACTGCATGTAAATATATCAATTTTGTAGATTTCATTTAAAATTTTGTATACTGTTATTTAAAGGGAAACTCACAAATGTCTCTTACGGACATTTTCCTTATAAATCTTTCTAACATTTAAATTTGATATGTTGCATTTTTAGGAGAATCCCTGCATTTAGCCATTTATGATTGTGAGGGAAAACAGTCGCAGATGTGAGTAAAAATCTATTTCGTTTCGAAAGAAGTCCTTTTTTTCAAGAAATTTCTTGTGGAAAATCAATAAATGTGGAGCATTTAATTTATAACTAATTTTTTTCCTAAGGCTTTTTTGCTTATGAATGAAATATAATTGATCAATATTTACCTGACAGTTTGAGAGCAAAATTTATCATCCGTTACATCCTGAAGAGATTTAGATTCTACACCGACATTTAGACTTTAATCCATTACACCTTTCTAATAAAATCACTTCCTTTTTCGAACATCGAGAACTTATAACCCCCCCCCTCCCCGGTGAAATAGGATTAAAATATATATTGATTACGTTAAACTGAACAAATTATCAACAATACTTTTTATTTGAAATTATGGATTATCGATATTTATTCAATCATGCATAGGTATCATGTAGCAATTACAATCTTCACATGTCAGTTTTATGAAATTCCATCTACTTTCATCTTCCAGGCTATTTTGCATATATTAGTCTGTAAAGAAAGTTCTACTGTTTACACTTTTTACATATAAAATGAAAT